>JAJQOW010001075.1:0-64736 GCA_037975125.1 Latrodectus hesperus | reverse complement strand
GGTCCTGTTAAAAATACAGCATTGTTTGTTGTTACTTATGACATTAAGCCAAGTTGGCCACGAAATTAAGTCAGAAGGGTGAATCTTTCGTTTAATCAGAGCACCACGAAGGTGAAAGTACGATTTTGTTCTAAGACTCCTCCGATAGATGGCACCATCAGAGCATTCACTCCCTCAATTTCGGCTTTAATCTGGAGGGGAGGAAATTTTCTCCAGACATTTACGCTCATGGTAACTGCAATACGGTATTAAAATTAATTAAACTCACACACACAAAATACTACTAGTAATTTCTATTAAAATTACATATTTTTGTTTTACAAACTTTGGTCATGCACACGCAATTTTTTATTCACTTTAATTTGAGGAAGTAATTCCCATTAAGAAAAAGCTTTTAAAACTTAAAGTATATTGAACAGCAATTGGAGTTTATAAAAATTAAGTAACTATGCATTACAATTCATTAAATTTATATTTGTGAAGAATTTCTCACCTTTAATTAATTTCGAATTTTCATTTTGGAAAACTTTACAAAGATTAAATTTAATCAATTTTTTTAAAATTTTATTTATATAAAGATATTTTACAAATGCATTTTTAAAGTATATTTTACTTTATTGAAGATTTTAATAAGTAATAAAAAATTGTAATGAAAGGAAAGTGTAAAAATATGCTACAAGATTTATAAAAGATAAAGAAATCAAAGGAAATAATGCAAATATTTTATGAAAAATAAAAAATTCTTTCGAATATAAATACACTGAAAAATGTAGAACTCACAGAAAAGAAAAAGAAGGAATTTTCAATAGAATAAAATTGATTTTGTGTTAATCTTTAAAAATTATTTTAATAAAACATATTTTCTCTTTAGACAAATAAATTAAAGAAATATATTTTGATAAATAATTATAATTTTATTTTATATATTTAAGTTAATAAAATATTTATTGCAAAATTTCTCAAATTTGAACTTTTTGTTTTTTGTACTACAAATAGTAAAATAATTAATATAAAATTTAAAAAATGTAATTTTTCTCATGCAAAAGAAATCACAATATCAAGTTACACTGGAATTATTTAGCATTAGAGATTAAGTATATTGCAGTGGTTCATGGTAAATTACATTAATAAAGTTTTCAAAATTCGTATTTTGTTAAATTATCTGCAAAACTATTTAAATCATTAGAAATAAGGCATCATAGTTTACGAGAAAAAATTTTGTGATAACTTCTGTAATGACCAACACTTAGAAACTTACTTCTTTGAACAGAAGAATAAAAACTGATGTTATTTCGTAGTGTATCGTTCTTATACGAAATAATCAAAAAACTGTTTCATTGGATAAAAATGTTCTAACACAGAAACGTGATAAAAAGTCATGTAACGAATTATAAATAAATCGTTAAACAAAGAGATTAGATTTTTTTTTCTCTCTTGGCGAAATAAGCGACAACTTGAGTTTGAAGATCACGCGAGGCGCGAATTTTCGGAGAACAATGAGAGCAGGTGATACATTTTTTTTTCTTACTTTTGGCTTCAATCCAAAAATTGGCGAAAATTTATTTCGCGTATCTTTTATTTTTATACTGAACATAAGACTATGCTGGAAAATATGGGTGTAATATAAAGTTAAAAAAACAAAAAAAAAAAGTTACGTTAAAAGTGCTTGAACGAAAAACTCTTAAAAAACGCTGAAATGGACTTTAGAAAAATGTTAGAAATTTTCACTTTTTTTGATGAATAAAGGAAGTTAAAGCTTATGTGGATCTCAATGTAGTAATTGATCTTTATTTCTTTGAAAAAAACTATCTTTTGTTTGAAATAATTCGTTAAGAATCAAGAAACATTAGTTAAGAAAATTAACATTTTTTAATTGACGAACGTAGTTTCTTATTTTTTTTTTTTTCCATAATTATTAAAGAATATTTTTTCTTTGGGGTACGAAAGAAAAGTTAGGAAATATATTTACATATTTTTAATATAATTCACCAAACGTTTTTATTTAAAATTGGGTAATATACAGAAATTGTGTCATTAAACATGGGTCACATTAAGTCTGGTTAACCGTTAAATAATCTAGAATTTCATCTATATTTTGAATTTATGCTGTCAAAAATCTTTAATTAAGACATGCATATTATTTCTATATGCACAGTTCTATGTCTTTTATACATGATTATAGTAGTAAAGAATAATTTCTTTATGGTGTAACCTAAAAATTAGCAAATAAATGGTAACACTTGATTTTTTTAAAAAAAAAAAGCATTTTTTCAATAAATTATAATAAAGTTGACTTTTTTCGCCCCTTAAAATTCACTTAAAATTGGAACATCTCTGTTTCCATACCATCTATGAATACCACAATACTAAGAAAAACTTATTTTATGTTGCTAAAACCTCAATAAACGTGCTACTTGTCCATTATGAGTTTTCAAATTGTTTGTTTATGTATCTATATATGCTGTAGCAGTACATCAATTTATAAATACAAATTTGTCACACATTTTCAAAATATTAAAACCTTTACAAACTGATTTTTGAGTTTGACATTATTCAAAGAACAAAAACCTTGATTTTATTTACTATATGGTATCAATATCTAACAAATATTGTAAAACGTGTTTCAGCTAATTTTATCTATGGAAAATTTCATTTCTAAGGGAAAAAAATTATTCTTTATTTCTATAATACAAATTCCATTTCCTTAATTACTATAAAATAAATAGCAATAACGTGTCATTGGATAGTAGATTAATTTATAACATAGCATGTGTTCTCAATTTAAAGCATGGTAAACAACATTTGAAATTCAAGTAAAAAAAGAAAGGCTAAATAAAGTACCCTTATTCGTAATAAATAAATTAATTTTACGACAACAGGTAGTGCTAGTACCTCCGAAGTAATTTTCGGTTTGGATGCAAAATTCCAAAACGTTGAAAATTCAATATCTTATTTAAATAAAATATTAATCAATCATAATGACGTTGGAGCTTTATAATTTAATAAAGCTTACAATTGATAAGTCTGTTCACTATTTTGTTAAGAAATGAATATAAAAAGTAACTACTGCATTATATTGTTTTTACGCATGTAAGCGAAAATTGTTATATATGTTTATATATGTCATGAAATTTGTTATATAATTTATTCCTTACTCTGTCTAGATAACCCTGAAGCTTCAATATAAAGTACAATAATATTGAGAAATGACTAATTTTAAAAAACTAGAGAATTAAAAAAACGAAATTTATCATTATAGACCCAGTTTGAGGATTATTATCACTTACTCATTTGAAACGTAGACATTTACTGAGAAGGACAAAGAAACCATCTCCATTTTCGAAAGAAAAACTTTAAGAAGTATATTTGGTGGAATAAAATGTGAGAATACATGGCGAAGAAGAACCAATTCTGAGCTCTATAAACTATATAAAGAACTAGATATTGTTAAATTTATCTCAATACAGAGATTAAAATGGGCAGGACATTTGAGCCGGATGAACCACAATCGGGTGACGAAAAATATTTTCTTGGCTCGCCCCATTGGCACCAGAAGAAGAGGACAACCGAAACTCCGATGGCGTGACTGCCTTGAAAACGACCTAGAAACACTAAAAGTGACACATTGGATGACCGTATCCAAAAATAGGGGGTCCTGGTATGCACTTCTGCGGAAGGCAAAGGCCCACCCTTGGCTGTCAGGCCAATGACGAAGAAGAAGAAGACCCAGTTTGAACCAAGACTTTAGAACTGCAATAGGAAAATTAAAATGTTTTTCATTAGAGCAAAGTGTTTTTTTTTTTTTTTTGTAAGCAAAGTGTAATTGAATTATTGAATTATCTTTACATTTCATATACATTTATAAGCTAGGATACTCAAAAATACTTTTCACAAGTTTTTGGAAAATACAACTGAGTAAACTTTCAAAGAGAAAATAAACATTGTGAGTATGCTTTGGTAGCTTTGCCTCCCATTTTATGTTCTTCCACTGAAATATTTGAGATATTTTCAGGCGTATTTCAAATTCCTAACGAACTCCGGGCTTTGTTCTCCTGCTTTGTCTGTAGTTCCAGCCGACCATTAAAAGGAAGTGAATAATACCCTCAAGAGAGGCTATTATTTTGGAGGGGTGGCGTCTCAAAAGCGAGAGTATCCCTTCGTACTGCATCTTGGCATGGAAAGATGCGGCTTATTATAAGAATTTATCGAACCATACCATAAAACTATCAATTCTCAGCTCATTTTCTGGAAAAATATGAAATGCAAAACCAAAGAAGTGGCCATTGATAACTTGCCAGAGCTAGTGGGCAATGTTCAATTTATTTAACGCCATCTGGATTAAATGCCGAGATACAGCTTTAGGGGGTGGGCACGACCGATTCCCCAACCGGCTCTTCGCTCCACACCATCGACATCGTTTTCCATTTGTAAATTTGGAAAACGCTAGACATCGATTTTTCAATCAAGAGCCTTGTTTTCTGCCTTGTCGTTTGACAAGGAATATGGTGGAAGGGGAGATTTGCTGGAGTAATTCATTTTCCGCCACCCCTCCCCTTCATATTCTGCTCTCGAGCCGAGGGAAAAGATGGATCGCCCCCTTATATGACGCCCCCCATACGCTTTTATTTCCCTTAGTTCCCTTCTAATGATATCCAATGACACAAAGGAGTGAAGCGAGGTCGCGGCAGGATTGCCGGCACCCCCTTTTATCCCTGGAAGCTCCAGGGAGTGCTCCTCTTTATATTGCACTTTTATAGGGGAACGGGATACGCCCGGATTTAATTTCCCGATGATATTTTGGATAGCCTCTTGTTTCAAAAGGTGTGAATGCATAATAGCTTTGATACGAAAGCTGAATGGGAAGAACCCCCGAGCGGGGGAGTGTTCAGTGGGTTGAGACTCGTCTTGGAGAACTTGCATTTTAATTAGGCCTTGCATCTCTAATTGATGCTTGTATCTTTAAGTTTACTTTTATTTTATATATTTTCTGTTAAAATCACTCAATCAATCAACAAATTAATGAATCCTTTTTTTAATTGAAAATAGTTAATTTTGAATTCAGTTGTATACGAAGTGCTTAAGGCAATCAATAAATTCAAAAAGCACTCATAACACTCAAAATCTGTTTAATAACGTTCAAAATTTTCAGTTTTATTCAGTAACTATTAAATTATTGGCACAGATGCCGTGTGTGTAATCCAGGATGCAAAGTTTTGAATATTTTGGATATGAAGAAATGTTGCCATGATGACGTGTTGTGATATGGGCGATGACGTAAATACTAAAGTTGCCGAAATAAAATTTTCTGCATAATTCTTACAGGTCTCCATATGTTTTTTTTCCAACTGCGGGCACCTGAGGGTTGAATCCTATGTTACAACAAGGCCAGAAACTGCTACTCATTTGTCATTACCCAGCGGGCACCTGTGAACCAAGTCATGGAGGCGAGCAGCGTTACCCGCGTCATACCACCACAAACCCGTTTATAGGGTGGGCCACATTCATACATCATCACAGAAGAAAGGATAGAGAAACACAGAGAGAACAGAGAAAGAAAGTAACATTCATGCCCGAACCGGGATTCGAACCCAGGACCCACAGCTCAGGAGTCAGAAGCGCTAACCACTCAGCCATCGGTCGGCAGGTCTCCATATCTATCACGTAATAAAAATCATTTTGCCAGATACATAAGAAAAACCGCCAAAAAATCACCAAACTCAGAATTTGGCATCCTGAATTACATCATCTGTGCCAAATTATTACAGCCCCAGAAGTTAAGTGATTTCATATCATATCCAATTATACTTTTCTTTTCCATACTATCTAAATTATTTTCCGGTTTGAGAAGAAATTCCAGCTTCAAAGACTCGTAACATTTAAAATTTATTTTCCATCTTTTAGTATGCAATTATTAAAATCTTAGTAAAATTAAATGATATAATAATATATTGAAGCTTCATTTCATTTGCATACTATTTAAATTATTTTGTGGTTTGTGTAGAAATTATAAAGTGTTCAGTTTATTTAAATTTAATAAAACCATTGTTTTAATAAAGTAATGAAAATTTCAGAAATTAAAATATATAATAATTTATTCCTTTTCTTTTTGATTTAACTACTACATTAAACATTTTTTAATTGTTCAGAAATTCTAAAGAGTTCATTATATTAAAAAAATTAATGAAAAATAGTGTAATTTCATTATAAAATTTAAATCAAATACATTTTTTTAAAAAATAATCATTTAATTATAAATATAAATGCAGTTTATTTTAATTATTACTATAACTTTTATGACTAAATAAGTGTGACTTTATGGAAGTAGCGATTCTCAGTAAATATTCATTTTTTTAAAAAAATAATCATTTAATTATAAATATAAATGCAGTTTATTTTAATTATTACTATAACTTTTATGACTAAATAAGTGTGACTTTATGGAAGTAGCAATTCTCAGTAAATATTCAAGTAACTTTTATTACTTTTTATTTGAAAATTTACATAATTCTTTTATTGAAATTCATTTATTTCGAAGTGTTAATTACATACTTTTGGAAATGTTTGCTTGGAATATTAATTTCGTCAAATAAATCTGATTAAAATCAAATATATTCGGGTACAAAAAATGATGCACACCAGAAAACAATTTTGGCCACTTCAATAAAATCACCACGTTCAAATCTAAATCAAATTACTAGACAACTATTAATTGAGAATACTTGCTTAACCTTAAGTCATTTATAAACTCAAAAGTTTTTCATAAAATTAACAACTAATCTTAATATTAAAACAGAAAAAAAATATTTTAGTATATTTTGACTTAAAGAAATACACATATTTTTAGTATAGCTAAATTTATATCAAATAGTGTTGTTGGTTGTATAATTTACAACAAATCACGTTAATAATTTTCGTATACATTTAATCTTTTATTCTATTCAAAATTTTCGAATGAATATTATAAAATTAGAGCATTCTTAACTAAGAAAAATATTTATTTCATATTAAGTTTATATAGCAATCTATTCATATTGTTATTGTTGTATATAAATAAATAAAATCATTATAAATAATTTTATGTCAAATGAAAAAAGAACATTTATTACAATGATCCATATTACAAGTTTAAAACATAAGAATGGCAATATATATAGTTATATACATAAGTAACACATATTTTATGAATATTATTCGACTTCTTTCTATCATGGACCTTAAATAAAATAAGTATCATTTTAATACTCTTTAACGGATATAAATATGCTTGTATTTAATCCTTTTCTAGGCTAGACTTTAACACATTTAATCAAAAATTGATAAATTTACTTTTATCTCTTCCTGATTTTGTACATCATTCTCAAAGATCTTATAGGGAACAGATTTTCAGTTTTAAGTGCAAAGGCATAAAATTCAAAATGAGCGTGAATTAATTTCAGCCATCAGAATACATGCAGTTTTAATCAATATTCAAACATCGAAGAATATTGGTAAACCAACATTAGTTCCTAATTAATCAACGGGTCTTAAAAGATTCAAGTCTGGAACAACTGCTTGAGACAGGGGAAATCAACTCATATCATTACAAAGATCCATTTCAATCAATTTTTACGTAAATAAATTTCATTATTTGATTTTCAAATTATCAGATTCATCGGCATTAATGCAATATTAAAAAACTGCTATTGAGACATTTTGAAACTAACACTAGTTCTTTATTCACAACAAGTATTGCAAGTACAAAGAAAAAATTCAACGCATCTTGACAAAAGGACATGGTACTAAAATTTTTTTACGTAAATAAATTTCTTTATTTGATTTTCAAATTATCAGAACCATCGGCATTAATGCAATATTAAAAAACTGCTATTGAGACATTTTGAAACTAACACTAGTTCTTTATTCACAACAAGTATTGCAAGTACAAAGAAACAATTCAACGCATCTTGACAAAAGGACATGGTAGTAAATTTTTTTACGAAATAAATTTCATTGTTTGATTTTCAAATTATCAGATTCATCGGCATTAATGCAGTATTAAAAAACTGCTATTAAGACATTTTGAAACTAACACTAGTTCTTTATTCACAACAAGTACTGCAAGTACAAGAAACAGTTCAACGCATCTTGACAAAAGGACATGGTAGTAAATATTTTTACGAAATAAGTTTCTTTGTTTGATTTTCAAATTATCAGAACCATCGGCATTAATGCAATATTAAAAAACTGCTATTAAGACATTTTGAAACTAACACTAGTTCTTTATTCACAACAAGTACTGCAAGTACAAGAAACAATTCAACGCATCTTGACAAAAGGACATGGTAGTAAATTTTTTTACGAAATAAGTTTCTTTGTTTGATTTTCAAATTATCAGAACCAGCGGCATTAATGCAATATTAAAAAACTGCTATTAAGGCATTTTGAAACTAACACTAGTTCTTTATTCACAACAAGTACTGCAAGTACAAGAAACAGTTCAACGCATCTTGACAAAAGGACATGGTAGTAAATTTTTTTACAAAATAAGTTTCTTTGTTTGATTTTCAAATTATGAGAACCATCGGCATTAATGCAATATTAAAAAACTGCTATTGAGACATTTTGAAACTAACACTAGTTCTTTATTCACAACAAGTATTGCAAGTACAAAGAAACAATTCAACGCATCTTGACAAAAGGACATGGTAATAAATTTTTTTACGAAATAAATTTCATTGTTTGATTTTCAAATTATCAGATTCATCGGCATTAATGCAATATTAAAAAATTGCTATTGAGACATTTTGAAGCTAACACTAGTTCTTCATTCACAACAAGTACTGCAAGTACAAGAAACAATTCAACGCATCTTGACAAAAGGACATGGTAGTAAATTTTTTTACGAAATAAATTTCATTGTTTGATTTTCAAATTATCAGATTCATCGGCCTTAATGCAATATTAAAAATTGCTATTAAGACATTTTGAAACTAACACTAGTTCTTTATTCACAACAAGTACTGCAAGTACAAAGAAACAATTCAACGCATCTTGACAAAAGGACATGGTAGTAAAATTTTTTTACGTAAATAAATTTCATTGTTTGATTTTCAAATTATCAGATTCATCGGCATTAATGCAATATTAAAAAATTGCTATTGAGACATTTTTAAACTAACACTAGTTCTTCATTCACAACAAGTACTGCAAGTACAAGAAACAATTCAACGCATCTTGACAAAAAGACATGGTAGTAAATTTTTTTACGAAATAAATTTCATTGTTTGATTTTCAAATTATCAGAACCATCGGCATTAATGCAATATTAAAAAATTGCTATTGAGACATTTTGAAGCTAACACTAGTTCTTCATTCACAACAAGTACTGCAAGTACAAGAAACAACTCAACGCATCTTGACAAAAGGACATGGTAGTAAATTTTTTTACGAAATAAATTTCATTGTTTGATTTTCAAATTATCAGAGCCATCGGCATTAATGCAATATTAAAAAATTGCTATTAAGACATTTTGAAACTAACACTAGTTCTTCATTCCCAACAAGTAATGCAAGTACAAGAAACAATTCAACGCATCTTGACAAAAGGACATGGTAGTAAATTTTTTTACGAAATAAATTTCTTTGTTTGATTTTCAAATTATCAGAACCATCGGCATTAATACAATATTAAAAAACTGCTATTAAGACATTTTGAAACTAACACTAGTTCTTTATTCACAACAAGTACTGCAAGTACAAGAAACAGTTCAACGCATCTTGACAAAAGGACATGGTAGTAAATATTTTTACGAAATAAGTTTCTTTGTTTGATTTTCAAATTATCAGAACCATCGGCATTAATGCAATATTAAAAAACTGCTATTAAGACATTTTGAAACTAACACTAGTTCTTTATTCACAACAAGTACTGCAAGTACAAGAAACAGTTCAACGCATCTTGACAAAAGGACATGGTAGTAAATTTTTTTACGAAATAAGTTTCTTTGTTTGATTTTCAAATTATCAGAACCATCGGCATTAATGCAATATTAAAAAACTGCTATTAAGACATTTTGAAACTAACACTAGTTCTTTATTCACAAGTACTGCAAGTACAAGAAACAGTTCAACGCATCTTGACAAAAGGACATGGTAGTAAATTTTTTTACGTAAAT
The DNA here is from genome assembly GCA_037975125.1 of Latrodectus hesperus. Taxonomy (NCBI): domain Eukaryota; kingdom Metazoa; phylum Arthropoda; class Arachnida; order Araneae; family Theridiidae; genus Latrodectus; species Latrodectus hesperus. The sequence goes on along the minus strand of JAJQOW010001075.1, from coordinate 54,582 downwards.
AAATTTCATTGTTTGATTTTCAAATTATCAGATTCATCGGCATTAATGCAATATTAAAAAATTGCTATTGAGACATTTTGAAACTAACACTAGTTCTTCATTCACAACAAGTACTGCAAGTACAAGAAACAATTCAACGCATCTTGACAAAAGGACATGGTAGTAAATTTTTTTACGAAATAAATTTCATTGTTTGATTTTCAAATTATCAGAACCATCGGCATTAATGCAATATTAAAAAATTGCTATTGAGACATTTTGAAACTAACACTAGTTCTTCATTCACAACAAGTACTGCAAGTACAAGAAACAATTCAACGCATCTTGACAAAAGGACATGGTAGTAAATTTTTTTACGAAATAAATTTCATTGTTTGATTTTCAAATTATCAGAACCATCAGCATTAATGCAATATTAAAAAACTGCTATTGAGACATTTTGAAACTAACACTAGTTCTTTATTCACAACAAGTACTGCAAGTACAAGAAACAATTCAACGCATCTTGACAAAAGGACATGGTAGTAAATTTTTTTACGAAATAAGTTTCTTTGTTTGATTTTCAAATTATCAGAACCATCGGCATTAATGCAATATTAAAAAACTGCTATTAAGACATTTTGAAACTAACACTAGTTCTTTATTCACAAGTACTGCAAGTACAAGAAACAGTTCAACGCATCTTGACAAAAGGACATGGTAGTAAATTTTTTTACGTAAATAAATTTCATTGTTTGATTTTCAAATTATCAGATTCATCGGCATTAATGCAATATTAAAAAATTGCTATTGAGACATTTTGAAACTAACACTAGTTCTTCATTCACAACAAGTACTGCAAGTACAAGAAACAATTCAACGCATCTTGACAAAAGGACATGGTAGTAAATTTTTTTACGAAATAAATTTCATTGTTTGATTTTCAAATTATCAGATTCATCAGCATTAATGCAATATTAAAAAATTGCTATTGAGACATTTTGAAGCTAACACTAGTTCTGCATTCCCAACAAGTACTGCATGTACAAGAAACAATTCAACGCATCTTGACAAAAGGACATGGTAGTAAATTTTTTTACGAAATAAATTTCTTTGTTTGATTTTCAAATTATCAGACCCATCGGCATTAATGCAATATTAAAGAATTGCTATTAAGACATTTTGAAACTAACACTAGTTCTTTATTCACAACAAGTACTGCAAGTACAAGAAACAGTTCAACGCATCTTGACAAAAGGACATGGTAGTAAATTTTTTTACGAAATGAATTTCATTGTTTGATTTTCAAATTATCAGATTCATCGGCATTAATGCAATATTAAAAAATTGCTATTAAGACATTTTGAAACTAACACTAGTTCTTTATTCACAACAAGTACTGCAAGTACAAGAAACAATTCAACGCATCTTGACAAAAGGACATGGTAGTAAATTTTTTTACGAAATAAATTTCGTTGTTTGATTTTTAGATTAACGAGAATTTTTTTATTTCAGTATAAGAAACTTCAAAATCTGCATTTTTGATTGTTAAAATCCTAAATAATATATTCAGCTTTTCTTTCTTCTCTAATATAAAGGAAAATTTATTTTGATTTCTTAATATTTTTTCAAAAATCTCCCCCTCATGAAAATACGTCCCGCTAAAAGGCTCTGTTTAAAGAGTTTGACTGCACTTGGATTTCATTATGCATCGGTGGGGAAATTTATTGCCTATAAAGCCTTTTCTTCGCTACTTGACGTTATACTTTATTTCCCCCACCCCCACCTCGTGCACATTTGTTTACTGAAGCGGTGTTTGAGCGGAGGCAAAATGCTTTTTTCATAAAATCCATTTCGATACTTCACTGGCGAAATGACTCCATTGTTACGAGCGCAAATATACTTGTTCCATGTCGCTGACATATTTCTCGCAGGAGCTACTTCACAACACAATGCTAAAGTCATAAAAGAACCGTTTTTCCGTTCGCGTATTCGCTTGAAAACCCATACCCTTTGAATCATAAGGAGTGTTTGTTGTTATTACAACACTTCTATTGAATACCCTTTTTTCCAACTAAATTGGTTTGTCTTCTAAAAGTAAAGAAACAGATATGGATTTTTTTTTCTGGAGTTTGAGATTGGAAAAGGGCGAGTGTGTGATTACAAATTAGTTTTTTAAAACAACTTTTTAATAAATGATTCATTTAAACAAAAAGTGAATAGAAAATGAGAAATTTTCATATAATTTAAATTAAATCCCTTGTTATTTAAATTTGAATTCCAGGGGCGTTGTTGTTGCATCGGCTTGCTTCCCTCTGCCTAGCCCAGAGTGTGGTTCTACCAGTTAGATAGAAACAGCCAGATGGTTTTCGTTTGTTTGTCGCTCAACGGTCATTTTTTGCGCACGAGAGCTAATTAGACTGGGACCTACGGTTTAAAGTGGATTCCGAACCACTACAAGCATCCATGCCCAAGGTGGGATTCGAACCCACGAACTGTTGAACCGAAGGCAAGAGCGCTAACCATTCGGCTGCCAGCTCGGCAGCAGCCGGGTGGAGTCGCCGTGATTTTGAAGTAGGGACCAAGCAGAAGACCACAAGTACTTGGGTTGCCCCTTCCAGAGGTATCATTTCGCTTGGAGGACATTGCGACCACTCCCAGTTTTAAAGTGCCCCAGCCACCATTAGCGAACCCCGCGGATCTTCGGTTAAGCCGGGATTCGAACTCATTACCTTTCGATGATGAGAACGATGCCTTAACCAACCAGGCCACCACTGCCTCATTCTAGAAGAGTGGTAGCTTAATGGTTAGGGCATTGGCCTTCCATCAGGAAGGGTCGGGTTCGATTCCAAATGCTGCCGTAGACCCATCGAATACATGCGATCTACTTGCTCGTTAAATCTGTGGAATCAAAAGCATCGTGATCGGTAATTGAGAAGTTACCATGGGTTAATGGTCGGGAGAAAAATTTCCTAGCTCTCGAGATTAAAGTCAAAATTGAGAGAGTGGATCCTCTGGTGGTGCCATCTGTCGGAGTTGTTTAGAGCAAAGTCATACTTTCACCTTCGTGGTGCTGTAAAGACGCATCCAACTGACTTAATTTCGCATAGCCGTCGGCAAAGCGAGCTTGGCTTGTCTAAGTGACCTAAGTAACAACAACAAATTGCCGTGGTAGCCTAGTGGTTAGGGTATCGGCCTTGCATCCGGAAGGACGGGGTTCGATTCCCAATGCTGCCACAGACCCACCGAGTACATGCGTTATACGTGCTCGATAAATCTGTGGAATCGAAAGTCATGTGGTCGGTCGTTGAGCAGTTACCATGGGTGCAATGGTCTACAGAAAATTTCCTCCTCCTTCAAATCAATGTCAAAATTGAGGGAGTGGATTCTCTGGTGGTGCCATCTATCGGAGGATTTAAAAAAGCAAAGACGTACTTTCACCTTTATGGTGCTCTGATTAAAACGAAAGACGCTCTCTATTGACTTAAATTCGCATTGGCAAGGCATAATGACCTTGGCTTGTCCAAGTGTCATAAATAACAACAACAACAAATTTGTATTCTTATTTACACTATTATAGGCGTCATATCTTACGATTTATATTGTATTCTGATTATAATTACATTTTGAATAATGCTGATAGTCTTAGATACATCCGAAGGTGAATTGGAAGAAAGCGCTTCTATTCATGTAAAGCTTTGATCGAAAGATGAAGTTGATACTTGAGCAGGTAAATTTTTCTTAAAACTCACATAAAAGCAGAAAAGAAAAGTACAATCCTAGAACAGAGTAGAAGCAGAATGGATAAGTGGAACGGAATTTAAAATGAACAGACACTTACCAATGTTACTCTTTAACGTGGTCATAATGGAACCTATTGTCTTTCCTGCAAGAGGAAAATCACATATATAGACAAAAAGGTACAGGGTTACATTATTTACTGTGATGCATTGCCACATAAATTCTGAACTATAATCGAATGAATCTAACAACAAAGGAAAATTTTTTGGTCAGAATTTCACATCTTATTAATGGAAGATTAATGCAGATTTTGTACATAAATATTTTTCATATTCCGTACACAAATATATTCATGCTTATTTAAGATACATACATTGCTTTTCCAAGTTGAAAAAAAAGTTGCCCTAAATATGGCATTCTTTTAAATGTATTTGCTTTTTCTTAAATAAAGGGTGATTAAATATATGATGATTTTTACAGACTGTAGCTTCACACTCATATGTTGTTACTTCAATAAATGTTATATTTTCAATGATGTTGTTCTTTTTAGTTTTTTATTATTATTTTACTTATATTTAATTTTTGAACACACCCAAAAATTTAAGCTTTATGAAAAACATAATTTGCCTTTTAGATGGAATTTTATTTAATAATTTATTTTTTCACTGGTTTAAAAAAATTCTACACCTTACCCGTGCAATTTAAAATTAATTAACTATGCATTTACTCATGAAATATTATTTATTTAAACAAAATTTTATTATAATTTTAATTACTGTTAATAATTTATTCAATAATTAAGGGAAAGCCAATAAATAAATTAATAAAACATTGTATTAAAAACCTAAAATTTATTAGAAATACAATATAGCTGATTAGATAATTTAAGAATATTTTATTAATCATAAAAAGTTCTTTCGTTGTAGTTGATATCATGATTACGCCCCTATATTAGAATTCTCATTGGTTTAAAATACCCATGACGTCAGATAACGTTTTATCTACGTCACAGCATGTTGAGACGGCGTCATAAATACGACTTGTCGATGCATTTGCTGCCGAGCTACAAATCGAGCTGCAGCAAACAAGGCAACTTAAAAACTGAGCGAATGTCGTCAGCGATGAGAAAAAATCCATGCATGGCTTTTACCAGTAATAAAGAAGTATTTTTTAATTATAATATTTTCCGTTTCTAAAAGTTTCCAAAATCATGAAAATTAACTGTTGCTCTAAATAATTTGTTTTCAAAATTTCAAATCTTTTGCGATATTGCGTCCAAAATCGAACACATTAAAAATAGCACTGAAGAAAAAGCAAAATGGAAAAGACATAACAACTACTTTATGGCTAGTTTAATTCGGCAAGGAAGATTTAATTTTTTTTACTTATGTGCTGATAGTAAAAAAAATCAGTTAATTTATTGCTATACATAGAATATTAAAAATTAAAATAAATACTTGTCAAATAGCAAACAAGTTTTTTTATTCCATCTCTCTTGCTGTATAAGGACATTAGTTACTCATCACTCCATAAAAACATGTCTATTAACTAGAACATCATATTTCATCTGAAACACAGTTTTGTTCCCTTCAAATCACATCTAAAGCACTGATGGACAATTCATTACATAATGGAATACCGTGGATGAACCCTGAACAAAAACAAACCGACTCTGACAGAAATAAATGGTTTCCCGTGTCTCAAAACTGAACATTATATGTAACGGAATTTTGGAGATTAGTTCTGTGGAGATTGCGGTCTTCAGGGGGTTTTATGGCTCCTTGGCGATTGTCGGAGTTATGAGGACTCTCCAGAGAGACAACCCAGCTGTCGTCTCTGGAACCTTGAGGCTCAAGGAGAGCAGAAAAAAAAAAGAACTAAATCCCACGATGTGTTCCCATTTCTTTTTTTTTGAAGACTCAGAATGAATTTTACAAGAAATGTGTCGCGACTTAAGAGAGCGATTTGGTTAAGGTAAAAATGTATTAAGGTTTTTCAAGCATATGGTTTCTGTCTTGGATTCTTTTTCTTGGAGTAAGGTCTTTCTTGGAATACATCTTTTGTTGAAGAATTGATAAAATGGTAACTGGCTTATTTAAAAAAAATACATAAATTAGTTATTGATTTTTATTTTATAATCACTTTTTCTTGAAAACGATAGTTTGTGACTAGGTCCTACAATTATTATACTAGTACGTCAGTCTTAATTTTAATTTGATACAGAGTAAAGAATATTTGGATGGTATGTTCCTACTATTATTTTTTGCTCGCGAGAGAAAGTGATTATAAAATAAAAAAATCAATAACTTATTAAGAAAAATAGTTGAATAAGTTATTGATTTTTATTTTATAATCACTTTTTTTTGAAAACGGTAGTTTGTGACTAGGTCCTACAATTATTATGCTAGTACGTCAGTCTTAATTTTAATTTGATGCAAAATATTTATGTGGTATGTTCCTATTTTTATTTTTTGCTCGCGAGAGAAAGTGATTATAAAATAAAAATCAATAACTTATTAAGAAAAATAGTTGAATAAGTTATTGATTTTAATTTTATAATCACTTTTTCTTGAAAACGATAGTTTTTGACTAGGTCCTACAATTATTATACTAGTACGTCAGTCTTAATTTTAATTTGATGCAGAGTAAAGAATATTTGGGTGGTATGTTCCTACTATTATTTTTTGCTCGCGAGAGAAAGTGATTATAAAATAAAAAATCAATAACTTATTAAGAAAAATAGTTAAATAAGTTATTGATTCTTATTTTATAATCACTATCTTTAAAAGGATAGTTTGGGATTTGGTCCTACAATTATATATATATTATACTAGTACATCAGTTTTAATTTGATGCAGAGTAAAGAATATTTAGGTGGTATGTTTCTACTATTATTTTTTGCTCGCGAGATAAAGTGATTATAAAATAAAAATTCAATAACTTATTAAGAAAAATACTTCAATAAGTTATTGATTTTTATTTTATAATCACTTTTTCTTGAAAAGGATAGTTTGGGACTAGGTCCTACAATTATTATACTAGTACGTCAGTCTTAATTTTATTTTGATGCAGAGTAGAGAATATTTAGTTGGTATATGTTTCTACTATTATTTTGTGTTCGCCAGACTTAATTTGATAGGAACATGATTTAAAATAAATTCCAAATTATTGAAATCTAATGAGAACATAATTATTGAAATCTAATGAGGCCAATATTCCAAATTTACAAGTTGTTTTCATTTATAGTCAGTGGAACTGAAATGTAAAATAACTAATGAAGCTTGTGTTATCTTCAGTATCCGAAAGGAAAATCAATCCCTGTGATTGTCAAAGAATTAAGCCTTGATCACGTATTTATGCCAAGTTGGCAATTAAATGACCATCAATTTCTGGCTTTCAGTTCAACAATCAATGATATAGATTCCCATTTTGAATGTGGATGTTTATAAGCTCAGAATTTATTTAAAATCATGCTCCTATCAAATAAGGTCTCACGAGCAAGAAATAATTGTAGAAATAGATACCAACTAAATATTCTCTACTCTGTATCAAGTTAAAATTATGACTGACGTACTAGTATAATAATTATAAGACCTAGTCAAACTATCATTTGCAAGAAATAGTGATATTAAAATAAAAACCAATAACTTATTTAAATATTTTTCTTCTTTTAAAAAAATGGGCATTTTAAGAATCTAAACATATGTAAAAAATCCGAAACAATGAAATGCTAACGATAGTTATTATAAATATAAATTACTAACATTTCATAAAAAATCATCTCATAAAAATAATATATAAGCCATTTTAATATTATAATATATTGTAAAGCGGTTGTTTTATTTTCAGAATTTCTATAAATTCAATTTCTATTTAGGTATTTTATTAATCAATGGTAAAATGCTATGCTGTTTTAAATTTAAAATAGTAACAAAACTCTTTGCTTTTTAAAAAATTCCAAATAATTCAAATCATTTTAAAAACTAAAAATATAATATTTGTGTTTTTATAAAAGACCCATTCTCATGTTGGTAAAAGAAATATTTAAAATGTTCTATAGAGAATTTTTAGAAGTAAATAAAGAAAATACTGATTTATTTTTTCTCACATTTATTTACTTCCTGAAATCACATATTACAATCTTTATACAAATTTTGTATTGCATCCGAAAATCTTAAGATTATTTAATAAATTGTTTGTGAAGTATAAATTCTATTATTATATTCTTCTCAAAATTTACATTTCTTTAAAAAATTAAAAACAGCAGAAACTACATTTTTAACAGCAAAAACTAATATATATGGTGATGTACTATTTTGCAAAATTTTGCAAAAATATTTTTATGTTTTTTCAACGAACAATTAATAAAAAAATTTCTTTTTCGTAAAACTAGCATATTTTTATGACTTTCATTTTTTGGGGAGATAAGTTTTAGTTATTCAATTTTTGTAAATTCGAATATAGAATTAAGTCACTTATTTCATGATTTAAGTAATAATATTTTGAATATATAGAAATACATTGATAAATTCTAAACATAACCAGACTGTTAAGATATTTTATGGTCATAATTGCACTGCATTATTTATTTTGATGGGAAGCATTTCTTGCCCTTTTAGCTTGATGAAAAGAAGTTTTCTCTGTTCTTATATAATAATAATATAATATTAAATTTATAATATTATATTTTTCAAGATAATATTTTTCAATAATAACAATTGGTATTTTCTAATAATTTTCAAGATAACATTTTTCAAGGAATTAGGGAGTTACATTAAATCAGGTAAATCCATTTGAACCAGAGTGAAATTAATATAGAGCTGGGGAAAATCAATCTAATGCTTTTTTTTAAAAAAAATCGTCCTTGCCGATTTAAACTAACTATAAAGTGTATGTTTTGTTTTGGCTTTTTCATTTTGCTTTTATATTTGTTCTATTTTCTACGTTTTCAATTCTGAAAGGAAAATCGCTACAGATTTGAAAATTAATATTTAGAACATGTAATTTTCATGATTTTTGAAAACTTTTATTAACGAAAAAAATTATAATTAAAAAAAAAGCATCTTTATTACTGGTAATAATCATGAATGGATTTTTTCTCATCGCCGACGACAGTTAAACTTTTGATGGACAACTTTGCCTTGTTTGCTGCCGCTCGTAAAAAGCGATTTGAAGGCAGGGAGCAAAAATTCGTCAACTAGTCAGATGGATCTAAGACGTCGTCTCAATATGATGTCATAATTAATTATGCATGACGTAGCTGAAATGTTATCTGACGTCATGGATATTTTAAACCAATGAGAATTGTAATAAAGTGATATAGCCAGGATCTCAACTGGAACAAAAGAAACAACCACTTTATGGTTAAAAAAAAGAGTCAGCAAAGATAGCGATTTTTCCCTTTGTGCTTAGGTTTCCTTTATTTAAATGTATCAAAAAAAAAAAAAAAAAAAACGTTTGTGTATTTTGATATTCAAGTTTTATTTTTGAATCTATCGTTATAGAATTTTACATTTACTCTAACATATCTTTCTAAGTTCTTAGTGACTGTATGTAACTTCCTAGTTAAAATATTACTTATTTTGCTTTATATGCCAAGTAAGTACGCATAAATATATAGTATCCGAAGAAGAGGAGTTTCAAAATCTATGCGAAATCGGAGATGTTTTATCAGAGGGCAAACATATGTGGAGAAATGATTTGCGATTGTCAAAATTAAAAACAAGATTTCACGGTGCATAGTTTGTGATCTAAAGAAACATACTTCATATCAGATGGGGGTGGGGAGACTTTTCATCAGAACGCTCTCTGGAGTGTGCAATAGCTTTAATTCACTGCTTGTAGGTGCAAGATTGCAAGCCAGGGTAAGGTTGGTTCCCTTCAATAAATCTCCACCCCCTTTATAGATCGTTGGTTGCTATGGGAACGAGAATTCCCGTCATGATTAATCACCTAGCTTTCTCGAGGGTTGTATATGCAAGAGACGGCAGGGGACAGCCCGCCCCCTTTGATTATTTACAGTTTCGCTTTTTGGGTTATAATCGATTGCACCTTTTCGATATTCATATCTATGATTGCCCTGCCTGCAGGACAGAAAATGCCCCGACTTCGTACTTTTACCCGAAAACCATTCCTCGCTCTCTGATAGATGAGCTTACACTCTGGCAAACTTCTAATGAAGCGGAAATAAAAGAAAGAAAAATTACGGTATTAAACAACGTCTAAAAGCGTTAGTTAAGAGTCTTTAGGGGAAAAGGACTTTAAGTGGTAGGGAAAAGGAGATGGGAAAGGGGAAAAAAAAACGCCCAACTCGCTAGTTTTCGTGATTTTTGCTGCTTCATTAAGGGTATGCAAATTGAACTTGTTAGCCAGAATTAAAAATAGTTTGAGGAAAAGTTTATTTGGCGAAAAATCGTAATTTGCGCTTTTAGATGCCTCAACTCAATTCATTATCATTTTGATAGTGGTTGCAATTAAAAAAAAGAAGAACTAATTACATGTAATTCAATAATCCTCGTTAACTAGGAGAAATGTTTTCTTATTTAAACGTGCCATTCACACAAAAATCTTGTGTCGCTAGCTTACAGGCATTGAAAACTACTTCAGTATTTGAGATTCTAATTAAGGCATTCCAATCACACTGGTACAAATAAGAATAATAGTTCAGAATTTTGTAGCGTTTGAGATACATTAATATTGCTATTACTCGAAAATAAGAGATAAGAAGCTGACTCTATTTTTCCTTAAAATAAGTGTAACCAATTATTTCAAATAGAATTTCAAATTTAATTCTTAAACTATTAGTATTAATATTTACCAAATATAATTTTTTATAATTATTATAATAATGTGAATATAAATTAACAATCATCGCGTTGCTAAAATTGGTAGCATCTAATAGAGGGAACTTCATTACGTTACTTGTGTCCCTCAACAAATATTAACAAATTCAATGGTTTCCATTAATGTTTGTTCCTTTCATTTTGAAAGTTGTATCGAATCTCAACAGTTCTAAGTATATATATATATATATATATATATATATATATATATATATATATATATATATATATATATATATATATATATATATATATATGCTATTTTATTGGGATACAAACATTAAGTGATTGGGTAGTTTTACTCCATTATTTGTGGTTGATGGTTAGGTTCTATGATGGAATACCACAAACGCTAACTTATGGAGCAACTATTTCGATGCATCTTCACCGCTTGCGAATAGTATAAATATGATAATTACTATATTTATCCTGATAGTTATATTAATATATAAGCACCTACAAAGATTATATATTTATATATAAACTCTGTGGTACGATAGCACCATGTGGGCCAAGGCCTACAGTGCCCATTGCTGTTTTCCTGACCGAGGGGCCGTGGGGTGCGAAGCATATGTCTCAGTTAGGTGGTCAGCCTAACGTAATTACGGTATTAATTACGTGTTTAGTTCCCAAGCATGTTTGGTACTCAGTTTATCGAATCACTGAAGGCAAGAAAAATCGTTATATATATATATATATATATATATATATATATATATATATATATATATATATATGAGAGAGAGAGAGAGAGAGAGAGAGAGAGAGAGAAAGAAATATTGTTAAAGTAATTTTTATTTGGTAACGAATGTATTTAAGCACACGGAATTCAATTTGTCATTAGGTTTGGGATCTTGTATTACTTTACAGACACATTGTGCAATCCATATTGATATAGTATGGAAATATGAATATATCCCAAGACACATCAAAAAATTGGATCATTAAAACTATTTTTTGAGCTACTTACAAGCGAAGAAGATAATACAGGAGCTTAAAGCTTCCTTTACAAATTTCCCAACCACTAAATAGAAGAACGAAAGACAGATTCTGTTACCGGCTTATGTAAATCACATCAATAGCATGGTTTGTCGTAATTAAGTCCACAATTTTTCATTCTTTAGAATCAATGTGCTTATCATAGCACTGCGTTACGCAGTGCCTTGCATTTCGAAATGGAAAGTTCCATGTTCACTTTAGCAATCCTTATCAATGGATTTATGGATTTCCATTCCTGATATGGAATGACAGATATGGATTTCCATTCCGCTTTTTGCACAACTACCTGTTGAGATAAATGATTGGAAGTTTTGTATATTTAATCCTTGCAATGCTCATTTAAATATTAATACGCTTCCTTGCAAATGCGGCTAACAACCAATGGAAAATTCTCAGAGGTCATTTCACTGACATACATGTGCAGATGTCTGAAAACTGTCTTCAGCTGTTACAAGTGCAGATTTTTAGCTTTAGCTTTACAGGTTCAAAAGTTCCAGGAGGTACACGTCAATAATTTTGAACACTTTCGCCAGATTTAATTTACAAAACTAAATTAACACTTCTAAGAAATAATCAATTATTTTAATAAAAGTATAAAAAAATTAAATTAATCATTATTGGCGCAACTTTGGATTAAAATTCGGCTTATTTGATATAATGGACTAACCAACAAATTCACATCTCAAATTTTTATGAACATTTTACAACAATTGCTTAACATAAAATTGGACATTTTACTAATGACATCGTCTCCTAATGTATATTTTTGGAATTTTTTCAGCCTGCACAGCATTTACAAACAAAGGAAATATATATTTATATATAATATATATATATATATATATATATATATATATATATTATATATATATTATATTATATAAATATATATATATATATATATATGTATATATATATATATATATTATATTATATATATATATATATATATATGTATATATATATTATATATATTATATTATATTATATATATATATATATATATATATATATATATATATATATATATATATATATATATATATATATATATATACTGCAGCAGTTCAATCTAAAAAATCTTTATTTTAAAATTTTTGACAGTGAAAACTAATTTAAGTTCAGCACCTGAGAAAAGGTATGATTTAAAAAACAATTACTCTTTCCACATTTCATCCAGAAGCTCGTAACAATAAAGCGAATAAATTTAGGCGGGGTTTTTCAATCACGAATCATTTTCTGCTCTGACGCCCGAGTCATCCATCATAGAGCCGATTTTTATATGGGATTTTTCGACCTCCTCCCATATGCGACCCCCCTGTCTTTCAAAATGATCTCTTCATGAGGAAGGGTACTCTGTTACCGTCGTCTCTCCCCACTCTATGGTCTTTTATTTTGGCACGCGGTGACCACATTAGGCCAGGGGAGGGTGCAACACAAAAGAAACAACCATAAGATCGAAAGCGGAAAGTGGTATTTGGTGGGGAGAATTTTCTTTACTTGATATAGGGTTCTACCGTTGAGTGTGTGACTGGCTTAATATATCATGTAAGCTACGGAGTTTACAATGTGTTTTATACTTTTGATTTCGAATACCTAGATTTATGAGCTACCTAAAATATAATTGTAACGATTATTATTTTTACCATTTAAAAGATACATTTTTTATTACATAATTTATGGCTGAAATGGACTAAAGTAATATTCTATATAATTAAGTATAAGTTATTTAATGTATATATGTATATTAATAGGCTCCAATAAAGGAGGTACTTTAATATTAATACATATTCAGAAGAAATTGATTAATAATTTAAGATCTTTGACAAGAAAGTTGAGTGAGTCAAAAGGTTTTTCAATAAAAATTTCATACTTTTTAACTTGAATTTGATTTAGAGTATTTTAATTGAACATATTGCACTTGTCCTAAAGGGGTTTGCCGTTGCCTCGGGATGTTTGACCTCTGCCTGTTGGTCCGCGGAAGGTATTTCATTTCCCTTCTACCACCCACTGGAAGACCAGTGGAGGCGTTCTCCTATCAGCAGAATGCGGACTGGGCACATGAGGGGTATGAAAATCATGCCCGATGGATCTAGAACCTACGCAGAATACAGGCACTGCACAGGAGTTCCGTTGTATCCGAGGCATCTCTGTTGCCTCGACCTTCTTCAGGCCCCAACTGCTGCCATGACACCCTTTATACGGAAAAAGCTGAAGATGTGGCCAGGGCAGTGCTCCATGCCTTTGGTCCCATATGACTCGTCTTTTTTACCTTTTTTTTTTCATTTTGCACTTGTTACACGACAACAACAACAATTGAACATATTGCAAGTCCAGTGTGTTAGTGCAACTTCCTTTGCTTATGTATGTGTCCACTTACTTCTAGCTCAACCTATATGAGCATTGATCTAATGAAGACGTATATGGGATCGAAGATTGCAATTTCGAAATCAATTTTGAATGTTAATCCCATTGTAAAATATAGTTTCCTAAGAGGAACTACAGTTAGCCCGCTGTAGTTCTCCTCAGAAAACTATATTTCTTGTGTAAAATTACAGATACACAATTTTCCCATGCATTTTGTTTCCACAAGTGGAATGGAATTGATTTTCATTACAAACGCTTGATTATCTTATAATCAGTTTGAATATTAAATAGAATGTTTAAAATTTAAATCTAAAAACTGATATTAATTAACTATATCGATAAATAGTTGGTTGTAATTTTTAAGTAACTCTAACACCTTGTTCAGTGATTAGACCGAACTTCGAATTTTTAACTTCTTCATCGACATTGACATTGATGGATGTTGCTGGTTGTGAACATCAAAATTTAAAAATAACTAAATTTTATAGAACATTTCACTCATAAAATAAGAAAAATGACTATCTTACTATGTTATGAATAATGTTTTTACCAATTGTTCTTTAACGGTTATATTTAAAATATATAAAACATCACATAAAAGAATTTAGAAGTAAATTTGGAGCTCTAAAGCAGAAATACTGGATTTTATCTTCCTCATATTTCTCATTCTACTATTTTTCCTTTTTTATTTTCTATCATTTCCTCTTAAATTTAACTTTTTTCATCCGTTATTTTGCTATTTATTACCTATTTTACTAATTTAAATTACTCTTTATCTTTTTTGTTTTGTTTTACAATTCTGTTATTTGTTCCCTTTTTTGTTATATATCAATAAGCAACTGGGGATAAAGCAATAATCAACAAATATTGTTTTTTTTTTATTTAATGATGATTCGCTATTACAAAACATTGCTCTTCGAATGTATCGCAAGCAACGGCCTAAGTACAGTTTCTTAATAAAATAAATTGTTAATTATACACGCATTTTTTTTAAAAGCATTACGTGTAGAAGAAATTTTAATTTGGACTTACAAATTCTGGAACAATTACTAGGTGTAACTCAGAGAAAAAGAATTATCAAAAAATATATCAATAGAAATAACTGATAATAAAGGAAAAAGTATAGTTTTTTTATTGATACTTTTATGAACCTGATTTAAATTTCTTATAGCACAATCACATTTGAAAATAAGAGTGAGTAAAGTTCCGAATTAAAAATTTAATTTTAAAATTAATAAATAATATAAATCTTCGATACCAAGTTTTATAATTGTTATATATTTACTGTCATATTCAGTTATTTTTACTCTGCTAAAACATTATCTACAACTATATTTCTGTACTCAACTCCAACACATTTATTTCGCACAATTAATTAATTTTTTTGTAGTGAGGATTATCCACTTCACAACAGATTCGAAGTTCAATTCTTCCTTTGCGCATATTATAAATCATTAAAATATATATGGTACACACCTCTCATTTCAATACTTACCCGAGACACGTGCCAGGTTTCCCACCCCCGCACCTCTTCTCCACCTACTGCGTATCCCACGCGTCAGTGAAGAACAGTGGATGAGGTTGAGTTTCACGCGTCAGTCACACAGATTCCCTTTTCTCCCTCCGTTTTTCCCCCTTTTCTCATTTCACAGGGATTAATTACGCTCGAGCTGCTGCTGTTCGGGAAAGAAGGAAGCAGAAAGGGCGGGGTCGGGGAAGAGAGGAATGAGAAAAAAAGGGTTCATCTGCGTATTCCTTTTCTTTCATTTATTTCTTGTGAATGTTTTCGAAATTGGAGTCTGTATCTGTTGAAGGGAAGAACTTTTTTTTTCCTAGCTGGAATATTTTTGCCGCTATGGTTTCCTGTTGAACAATTAGACAATGAGAAGGATAACAGAAACGTGTTTAAAATGGAAAAATGTCCCGCGTTTTGATAATAATACCTTATAGTTTATGAAGTAAAAATGAAGGGAATTTCTAGAGTGGTTCTGAGCTTAACGAACGTTTAAATGAATAAAATGTAGTTAACAATAGAATGAAATTGATAATAGAATGTTTCGTAATTTGTTGTGTGAAATTACTTTAATTCCTTATAAAGTCCTGAATAAAATATAAAAAATTCCTTATAGTTATCTCAATTTGATTACTTATTTTTTCATACATATAGGTGAAACTAAGACGTGTACAACATTACACTAATCTTTCAATGCTGACAATCTAAAATTTCATCGACAACTAGAAGACCAAGCTTATTTTTCCAATTTTATGTAAGTAGAAATTATCTTGCTTTCATTGTATATGTAATATAATGTTACAAGCGCACACCAAAATTGCCTAAATATAATCGATAATGTAAAATTTTATTATTTAGAAAATACAGAAAAAGAAGTTTATAAATAAATAAATAAAATGGATTAATTTTTTTTTCAACAGCCTCTCTAGAATATTATGTTTGGGTCCAATCCTATAATAGTTGTCCTATATTAAAAGATAAACATTTAAAAACTAAAATATTAAAAGGTGAAGGAGCAAAAAGTAAATCGCAAATCTGTATAACATAAAGGATCACACACTGAAATAAATAGTAAATATACCTTCCCAAAATCTATTCTTGTAAAGGCTTTTAGGATAATGCTTATAGTTTATCGAAACCTTGTAAATGCTTTCAGAATAATGCTGACAGTTTGTCGAAACCTTGTAAAGGCTTTTAGGATAATACTGATAGTTTATCGAAACCTTGTAAATGCTTTCAAAATAATGCTAACAGTTTGTCGAAATCTTGTAAAGGCTTTCAGGATAAAGCTGATAGTTTGTCGAAACCTTGTAAAGGCTTTTAGGATAATACTGATAGTTTATCGAAACCTTGTAAATGCTTTCAGGATAAAGCTGATAGTTTATCGAAACCTTGTAAAGGCTTTCAGGATAATGCTGATAGTTTGTCAAGAATTGCGTTTAAGTTTTGTTAAATTTATGATATATGTTAATCTAATAATTTTATTAATTTAAATTTGTATAAAATCAATTGACATTTATATAACTATTGAGAAATATTAATTCAGAGGTTATAATTCTGGAGTTTTTACTGGGTTTTGTGTGCAATCATGTGATAACATCCAGATGATTCAATGATTTAAAATAAATATCCAGATTTAAATTTTTTACAATATCCCTTTTTGTATAGAATAAAAAAATGATATGTATTGAATAAGTTAAAATTTTCAATAAAATATTTGACTAAAAGTTCATTCAAAATAGCACTAAGTAGTTTTCCTCCTCTAATTTACGAAGTTCACTTTCCTAAATAATTTATTGGTTGTATAAAATGTTGTAACAGTTTCTAATTCCAGTAATTGGGACATATGATCTAGCTTCATATTCTTATTACTAGAAAATATTCCCGTTTAAATCGTATATATAATTTACAATTATTTTTCGAATTTAATTTAATGAAACATATTATTTTGTTTCACAAAATATAAGTATTATCTTATTTTTAACATTTTATTGTGTGAGTACTTAAAAAATATGGATTTATTACTAATGTAATAATTACTTTTTATAAAACAAAATTAACCTTGTGGAGATTTATATTCAGTGAATTTTATACTTATTATGTCTCGAAATAATTTACGTTTTAAAACAACTAGCTTATCAATAATTATTCTATTTCTGCTATTAAAATTAAGGTTTATTGTGATTTAATTATAAAAGTAATGGTGTTTTACAGGAGAAAACTACCTTATCTAATAAAAATTTATAGATCACTTTTTTCTCTTTTAAACAAAAAACTCAGTAGTCTTCTATTTGTTTAAGAATTCGTTGTTTTTGTTGGTATCTATCTCCTAAAAGTCATATATATATATATAAATATATATATATATATATATATATATATATATATATATATATATATATATATATATATATATATATATATATATATATATATATATATATATATATATATATATATATATATATATATATATATATATATATATATATATATATATATATATATATATATATATATATATATTTTATATATATATATACAAACGGACATAATTAAAAAAAAATTCAAAATATTTAATTTTAATTAAGTCAAACTTTTATTCTAAATAATTTAATTTAAATTATAATTTTCATTCTAAATTAACAATCATTTCCATTCTATAATAATTTTCTTTCTAATTTAACAATAATTCAATTCTACTCTGTCCAAAATGCATGTATGCTGTAAATATTAAACATTTTTGAAATGAGTACATTTCATTGTTATTTTATCTAGAATTTTTTTAAGCAAACAGAAATTTCACAAGGATACGAAAACAAAAGTTACGTTTTTCTCTCCTGATGTGTAAAAAAGAATTTCATAATAATATAATTTTCAATCGGTTACTTCACCGTGACAAAACTGAATATTTCTATGGCTAAACAAATTTTAATTTTAAGAGTTATTAAACGTTTTTAAAAGAAACTTTCTTTTAATGTATGATTTTCTCACAGAGAAAGTTACTAAATCCTTATTTCTATTAAATATCAGAGTTTTTGTAATAACATTTCAACGAAACATTTTTGGTGAATAATTTTTTTTAAGTAATTATTTTCATTGTATTGAAAAATGTGTTTGTAAATGCCTACGTTTCTTTTTTAACCACAAAGCGTTATCCAATGAATACTGTCAGAATTATTGAGTCATGTCAGTCATCATGAATTAAGGATTTTTCAAAATTAAGATATTTAAGTTTTCGGATTTAATATCATCAAATTTGACTCCATACAACTCCTTATATATGCATAACCAATTGGCAGAATTTTCATCAAAACTCGTAGACGCATCATTACACTTTAATGAAAATATAATTTAAAAAGGTCAACTTATTTCCTGTTTTATACAAAAAATGTCTTTATTGAAGTTCTTATTGTGTGATGAACTGAAGCGATGCTAATTTTTCAGTTTATTTTGATATCTACTTTTCAGTTTTATTTTGATATCTATTTTCCAGTTTATTTTGATGTTTAGTTTCCAGTTTATTTTGATATCTATTTTCCACTATGGATTGTGAAAATGGCTTCCTTTGGCTTACCGTTACTTAAAGAAAGAATTACGGTTCTTCGAGTGAATTATCTCGTGTAGTTTGGTAAACAGGTATTGCTAAAAAAATTGAAGATTGAAACTTCATTTTTATCTGCTGGAATAATGTTTGGGAATTTTTTTCCTGAAATCTCCTTCGTTTAGATACTTGGTTATGAACAACTATTTACTTAAAAGGATTCTCCAAAAAGACAAATATAAAGTGAATACTCAAAAAAATCTAGCAACATTTTATATTTGTTAAACTATATCGAATATCAAGTGTTTATCAAATACTGGCTTAATATAAAAAATTACCGAGTTGGTTAATAATTATTACAATGGTAGACTATAAAATTCATCTAAAATATGCGTTACCATTTGTCTTTAATTCATTTAAAATCAATGAAGTATTACTTTTCTTGATGATGAAAAAGTACCTTTGTTTATGAATCTAGATAAAATGTGGGGATGTGTTTCTCAACACAAAAAAATAATCTATTATTTATCAATTTCAAAATATTTTTAACGGACAAATACATGAATCAAAATAAATTTTTCCCACCTAAAAGAAAACAACAGATGCTTTTTATAAACAGAAGTACTTTAAATTTCATAATATTCCAATAATAAAAAAATTACGATTTTGGTACATAACCAAAAATAAAAATAACTCCCATATCTCTCAACATGTTTGGTAACCACTAAAATCTTGTTGCACAGGACTCATAACTTCCGTTCAAATAATTCCAGGTTTTATCTGGCGCTCTGTCATGTCCCTGGAGGGGCGATTTGTCTTGTCCTGGTACGTGTCCTCCATCCCAATCACTGCCACTAGATTTGCTAACCGCAGTTTCTCGCTCGGAAGATAGAGAACGAAGATGGTATTGTGAGATAGTGTCATCTGGAATGTTTGTGTCCTTTCACTCCTACCTCACCTCTATAGACTGGAATATCCTAATAAAATATTCAGCCCCTCGAATGATGGGGTTGTCGAATTTGGAATCTGTTTCCCTGTAAATCCTTTTCTCCATTTCTTTTCCCGGGATTTGTTGTTTCCGTGACGTCATGAATCGGAGAACGCTGAGTTATGCATGAGTTCGTTTCCTGGTTTCCATTTAGAAGAATATGCAACAGAATAAGTTTCAAAAAGTCAAAATGGTGAATAATAATTCATATATATTTGCCAGTTTAATGGAATGTTTAAGATTATAACAAACCTATATAAATACGATATCACAAATGTGTTGCTTTAATTAAAAAATTCACTTTGAATTCTTAGGATAATGTAAACATCGTTTGAATATTAAATAGGATACATCATAATGATTAAATAACTATTCAAAAAGGGCATTTTTTATGGTTTGTCTATATTAATATGTTTTAAACTGCTTATAGTAAGATTTGTATTTACTAAACATTAGAAACGATTTATAGATTTTTTTAAATTTTGTAGTTTTTTCTGTGTTAAGCTTTATTTAAGCATACAAATGATTTTGAGTTTTAAAAATAACATTGTCACCATGATATACATTAATTATATGATTCATATTCTATTTAATTTGAAATGTATAAAATATGCAAACCGTTGTATTAGAAATCCAGGGAGGGCAGTATTAAATTTATGAATTTTTTTACCTTTTCCATCTTACGAGTCTTTTGAACAACTAGAATTATGAACTTAATATCTATGAAAACTTCCGACAGAAAGCATATACTATAATCGTCATGAAGTACTCTTACAGCAGCTCTAATATGTTACCAACTACGCTACTATTGAATCGGTAGCTGTATTTAATGGTTTGATCATATAGTACTGATTGGATCATTTATTCCAATTAAACAAATTGAGAGTTCATTTCCTATTTCGGCTGTAGATACTTTTCAAAATGCATTTTAAATCAACCTGGTTGAATTCCAGGTCAAAAAATGATTGCAGAGCCAGAAATCAACCTTCTGTACTCTACATCTGGAATAGACAGACTTTTCTGTTCCATATCCTACTTTTCATTTCTTATTTGTCCCTCGATCACCATTTATAACAATCGGGGATTAAACAAGTAAATTTTTAAGTGTGAGTATCATCAAAATTAAAGATGCTCTAAGCAGAAGATACGTTTAATCGTAGGCTTCATAACTGGGCACTACTATTTCAGAAAACGCCTCCATAAAATGGGACTGTTTCAGCAAGACCCTATCTGCAGGAAATGTCATACGCAAGAGGAAACGGCCAAGTATATCATTTACGAATGCGAGGCTTTTGCCCTCCCTAGATTAACTTCTTTAGGCATCATCCATACTAGAGAGTTACACCTAGACTCCATTAAAGGGTTATCGGACTTTATTAAATAAAGTGGGTGACCCGAGCAACTGGAACTAGGAAACATTGGGTTTAGAGTTAATAGTACAAAATGCTGATAAAAGCAGAGGTGCCCAATGACATACAAACCCAACTCTAAGAAGAAGAAGAAGATCATTAAAATTAGCACTAGCGATCAACCCAAAATGTTTTGGTGGTCCGTCAATCGTTTGTGATTCCTTTAATGTCTACCTTCTTTTATATTATGTCAAGTTGTGAAATTTATATTTTTTACTAACTAGTATTATATATAGGAGTGATAAACATGATAATGCTTTTTTAAAACTGAATTATCAAAGCAGAAAATAAAATGCAGTTCATTTATTTAATTGATTTGTTTGTTTATAAGTTACATTAATCTTATTGTTAATTCATATTTTGTTAATACTTCTTTAAAGAAGATGCTTTCTGCAGACTACGTTTATATCTATTCCACTTTGCATTTTCTCATCAACAACTTGTATTCTCAAGTTTCAATAGGTCTCTTCTGATCTGTTAGGCCTAACTGCACAATAGGACAAGAGAATCAGCAACGCCTTCCTCTTTCCAGAACGCTAACCAGGATAGCTTATCTGGAAAGTATTAAATTGCGTTTGTACCTCCATTATGCTGTTGACAGGTAGAGCTGCTAGGGTCGCACTTCTCTATTGTAATGAGCAAACTTGGCAGCGTGTCTTTTACAAAGGAGCCAGAGAGCGGATATCCAGGGGAGATATCAGTTCGAATCATCCATTAAATAAATGGTCCCCAGATTAATCGCGTAGTCACTGCACGTACAACTCGTCTTCCGGCACCTGCTTTCCTCACTTTGGCACGGTCCTTTGTTCAATTTTAGTTTGAAAGAAAGTTTGCACATCTTTCGATGGCAATTGTCTTAATAGCATTATGATAAATGAAATTAATTCCAAAAGGAATTGCACTAAATGAATTATGCAGCTGATGGAAGGAACAAAGGTTAATACCGGTAAGTTTCCCATATTTTATCGTCACTACTTCCATTTTAATTCCGTTTTAGCTATTTTAATCTATTATCGTTGGTACCGTATTATTAAATCAGGAAAATGTTAATAAAGAATTTGCTATCACAATTTTTCCTTTATTAACAGTAAGGCTCTAATGTATTTGAAATAAGGAACTATGCAATATTAAATTCATTAAAAATCTTCAAATAACTTACAAAAATTAAAATTTTCGGTACTTATATTTCATTTAAATTTTACTTCATTACATGAAATATAAATCTAAAATGTTAAAAAATCGTATTACCACAAATTTAGATTTAGTGATTGCTCATATTTAACAATGATTTATAAAAATTTCTTTTTACTCTAATCTTTTATATCATGTTGTTACTTATCAGGTTGTCTAGCTAGGCTAGACAACCCCCATAAAATCAAAAATATCTAAAATGTCTATAAAATGTGATGGGTCCCGAAGGACATCGTCTTTTTTTAAAATTTAGGCAGGGCATTTTATATTTTGTAAAAAATTTTAAAAAAATGTTACCTAACTTCTACATTAACATTGTCAGACATCAAAAATAGGTTATTCGTATGATCAGACGTGAAATTGTAAGAACACATCTAAGTACTAAATTTAAGCACTATCGGAAGTTTTGCAATATTAATTAACTTCCTGTACTGTTGTTGGCGAGCAAGTTGCCGAGTGATTAGAGTTTTGGTCTTTAGTTCAACAATTCGTGAGTTCGATTCCCAACTCTATCGTGGCTTTATTGTGTGGTTCGGGAACCTCTTCAAACTATAATTCCTGGCTTAATTAGTTCTCATATGCAGAAACATAACTACTGATAGCAAACTTCTCTTTCCTGAAAATTGAATTCAAATTATTCAATGAACAAATGAAATCTAGTTATCAAGCGTAAGCAACATTAAGATAGCGATAAAAATCTGAGGTTATATCACAATGTTTGTACTAAAGTTCTAAATCATAAATTCTTAATAATATTTAGAAAAAATTTCACATTTAACTAAAAATTTATGAATTTATTTGTTTTCTATATTGCGTTTCAGATTGCCTATTTCTTCTAACTTGAAGTTCTTAAGAAATATCTTATAATTAATTTAGATAAAATTATTAAATAAAAATATCTTAGTTGAATTGAAATCTGATATTGGCTCATTTAGTGCATTCTTTACTGTTGTATCAAGTGCAATATCTTGTCCTCTTATATGTTATTTTTATTTAACTGCAAATCATTATTTTTTGTTTGGCTTTTATTTTATTTCACCAACTATTAATCTAAGTGCCCTTGACTCAAATCATAAATTTTCATTTCAATTATTTCAGAAAAGTAATTTACTCTTAGCTTTTTCGAGTCACACCTTAGAAATTAACCTGATTTTAAAAATGGCTCAGCGAAACATCACATTAAATTAAATGCCTTGTTTAAGCAAGTTTTAAAAACATAGCCATTAGTCATCAAGTGCTCATATATTTGTTCTTGACATCTGCTAACTTTAGCAGCAATGCTATACATAGCCCTTCAACAGATGTGGTACATTTCCCGATTTGATGAAGAGATTACGCTCGCTTGGCAATTAAAGTCACTCAAAAAATAAATCACACGGTGCGATGTCGTGTCTACACTCGCCAGCTGTTTGAATAATTTCGCTACAGGGTCATTAAGCAAAGAGGCAACACCTGATATTATCGGCTGCTTCGCTAACATCTTTTTTATCATTTAAATCGGTGTGGCTAACGATGATAAAATGTTGAATGCTCAAACCATTATTTCATTGACTAATTATCATTGTCCATTGACGAGAACGGACTGAAAACTTGAAGTTTGCTAAAAACAATTGTGAGCGTTTAACCAAACGATAATTATCTCAACGATGCATTTATCCACAAATCCAATTAAATGCTGTTTTAATCTCAAAATGTGTTGACTTCCGGTTACTTTCATTTTTACACAGTTAAGAGTTATAAAAAAAGGGCTGAGTAAATCTCAATTGATTTTATCAATGGTTGAAATTTATTACTTAAGTACTTTTCTTGCGGTTGAGGTTTCGTGCTCCGATGCAATAAACCAAGGATATTTCTTTGTCTTCTGTAAATTATGTCCGTTGTCATTTTTATCCATTAACAAGTGCCATTTCAGTTCAAGCTTTTGTTACGCGCTTTATGATGAAAATTCCAACGACTATTTTTATCAAGTGAATTACATTTAATTTATTATCCATATATTTCTCATCACATTTTTTTTAGTTTATATTTTCTTTATAGTGAAATGCATTTATTCGTTTTTGAAGTAAATTAAATAAATAAATGCTGATTAATAGTAGTTACTGACTGAATACAAAAACACGTTTTGAAAAACTGGTAAAAGTAAAAAAAAATTACAAAAAATTAATTTTTCGTGATTTAAAAAATTTATTTTTTATAAAGTTTTTTTTATGTTGAAGGAGTATGATTTTTGTTTTCACAGGTAAAATTTTATTATCAAAAGTCATAATTACTTGAATTTAATTCTAGCATTTTTTTCACTCATGTTAATAAAAGATGTATATTCTTTGTGGATATTTAGCAAAATTATTAGATTTTGCTACATTAATTTTATGTGTTCCGTTTTGGAAAATTTATTATACTATATTAGTTTTTAACAGCTGCGAGTTTAATCCTTTTAATAGCATTTTATAAATGAAAATGAATAAATCACAAATATTCTCAATAAATAAATACTTCTTAAATAATTTATCTTAATTTGTTGAATTGTTGTAAATAATTGTTGAATTTAACTTGGATTAAATATTATTCATATTCACTGATATAGCTTATAAAAGATACAATCACAATTATGTTTCAAATTAATTAAAAATAAAATGATTTTATTAAACACGTTTTAGTTTCAAAATTAAAGACTATAATCTCTTATTTCATGAATTTATAAGGCACGTTTATTCATGATTAAGTTAAAGCGTTGTAAATGATTGTTGAATTTAACTTGGATTAAATATTATTTATATTCACTGATATAGCTTATAAAAGATACAATCACAATTATGTTTCAAATTAATTAAAAATAAAATGATTTTATTAAACACGTTTTAATTTCAAAATTATAGACTATAATCTCTTATTTCATGAATTTATAAAACACGTTTATTCATGATTAAGTTAAAGCGTATCGCGAATAAATCGTATAATACTTTATCTAAAATGTGCACTCCTGACGCATTAGCCTTTAAATCTCAATGGACTTTCTAACTCTTGTTGGCGACCAAAGAGCTCTCTAACAAACATTTGCTTCTGTTGTGATTTCCCCACCTAATTGTGAAGTTTAGGCGGCCTTTCTCGCAGATAACGAATATATTCGTCGCATCAAAGATAAACTCAACGAGAAACAGATATTCCGTAATCCGATTAGCTAGTGAAGTCAGGTCTCCTTCAGAGCACAGCGAGGTGGAATTATTAATTAAACTAATATACTAGACCTTCGCAGAGTCAGATAGATGAGCCGACGTCAGCCAGCTGCTGTGGATAGCGCTTTATCATTCGACCTCATTGGATAAGCTGCACCATGTACGTCACTGAGAATTGCACTCCAACTATACACAACTGATATGCAGGGGGAAATTATTAATTACCGGGATATATTATACACCATTTGAGACAGAGTCTGAGCTATTATGAGCATGTAAAATGTTAATATAAAAATCGGAAAGTGCTGTTCTAATTTTAGACTAAAAATACATCAAATATATAGTAAATTAATCGTTTTCAATTATATTTGTGATGTATACGATCCTTTATTTTTTGAAGTTGTCATTTAAATAAATTAGCATAAATGTCCTTATTATAAAAATTACTTTGAGTTTTTCTATTTAACAGTGCATTTTATTTATAAATAAGGCACAGTTGCCGTATAATCCATGATTCCAAACTCTGAATTTTCTTGGCGATGAAGATATGTTGTCAAAATGACATTTTGTGACGTGCACCATGACGTAAATACTTGGGTTACCAAAATAGAATTTTCTCCATAATTCTTACAGGTTCTCCATATGTATGACGTAATAACAACGAGGTTGCCAGATACACAAGAAAATCTGCCAAAAAATAGTAAATCTCAGAATTTGGCATCCTTGATTGGCACCTGTGCCATAAATAAAAATATTTATTAGAACCAAAATATGTAATAATGTTCCGCTTATTTTTTCTTGCTTAGGACAACATTAAAAAATTTTCTGCTTCTTTTGGTTGATATATTATTGTGTATGTGACACAAAAGAAGTATGATTGCATGCTGTGAAAGAATCTAAACTGTGCAACAGCAAATCTATTGATATTAAAACCAACGAAAATATTTGCATCAACTATTTTTTTCTTTATGTAATGTTATAATTACTTGCCAATACTTATCAATGATTGAACAATCATAAAAAGCACAGTGAAATGTCAACAACAAAAAAAAAAACACTGGTTTAATAATTTATGTGTGTATAAACCTATTTTGTTCATAAAAAATTGAATATCATATTTTCAAAATTCATTTGAATTTCTGGCTCTAAATAAGTAATCATTTACTATTTTGCGTGACTGCATTCCAAGAGAACTTTACAAATAACCGAAGAAGATGAAATTCGGAAACTTTGATACCGCATAATGACTAGTTAAATATATTATAACTAGTATAATATATTGAGACTCAGCCTTTCATCCCTTCAGTGGGTCGATTAACTGAGTACCAAGCATGCTTGGGAACTAAACACTGGGAATCTTACGTTAGGCTGACCACCTAACTGGGACGTAAGCTTCGTACCCCAGGGCCCTAGGTCATGTAAACAGTTATGGGTACTGTAGACCTTGGCCCACATGGGCTGTCGTGCCATGGAGTTTAGTTTTAATATATTAAGACTAATATAATATATTATAACAGGGGTGGCCAAGCTCTTTGATAGTCAGAGCCATTTTCCGAAATTTGAAATTTTTCGCGGGCCGCAATTAAGTACATATCAAAAAGGTACTAAAATTTTTTTATTTTACATAAATTACATTTATTGAAAACATATAAATAAAAGTACAAAGCATGTGTATTGAATGTAAATATTGACACATTTATTTTACTTCTCTTGATAATACTTTAAAATTTGGTGAATTATTGGTGACAGCACTTCTCAATAATTCTTTGAGATGCTGGTTTGTTGGTAGTGTTTGGATTTCACGAATTTTAAAGTAATTCTCATCAGTACGTTGTTCCGAATATTGAAATAATTCGACAAGCAGCCATTTTTTAATCAGCATACTTCGATTCTGGTACAAATTTCCAAAATTCAGTAATCGACCTCGATTCATATTTTAATTGTAGAATTTGATCTTTTTGCATCTCTATTAATTCGAATTCTCCAGATGCTTTTTGGGTCATAATTATATTGGAAATGGAAAATTCATCTTGAACTATGTCAATTTCAAATGGATTCAGAAAAAAAATCAAGAGATGATTTAAGTCTTGAAATCTGTTTTGGAATCCCATCAATATTTTTTCTAGTTTTTTTATATACTCGATGAGTTTTTCTTGTTTAATATTGGAACAATTTTTTTTAATTCGAGGAAGATGGCAAAATATTTTATTTTTAATGCCCTTTTGAAAAAGTTGTAATTTAGTTGGATAACTAAATATACAATGTGAGAGGACAGATATTATTTTATCTTTCCCCTGCAATTGTAAATTTAGCGTTTGCAAATGTTCCATGAAATCAATCAAAACATTGAGTCTTGTAACCATTTGTCATCGTCTAATTCTGAATAGGTAATTTCTTTTTTTTTAGAAATGCAGTTATCGGATCAAACAAACCTACACATCAATTTAATACGTCGTAGCTAAATAACCATCTATCAGTGCATTCGGAAGCTCTTCGTTCTTTAACTCTTCAAGGAAATTTTTGAATTGTCGATGGTTTTTTGCATTGCTGCGAATGTAATTTACAATGTGTAACACTGTTTTAATAATCCTGACATTTTAAATATTTTATAACGAGATTTTCTCGGGGAATTGTGCAGTAAATCGGTAGGATTTGTGGAATTTGAGAATCATCTCTTTAAGGCTCAATAAAACCGATATTTTTACTCAACATTACCGGAGCTCCATCAATTGCAAAACTTACAAGTTTATTAAGAAGCACATCAAAATTTTTCATTAGTAAATCTAATACATTTTTAATATCAACCCCATGGTTTGACTCTTAGAATGCTAATAATTCCTTTCCAACAACGAAGTCAGGTGAAACAAAACATATGAAATCTTCAAATTGTGGTAGATCTGAAATATCTGTCGATTCGCGCGCTGAATGTAATACAATTCTTTAAATAATTTTTTTAAATTATATTTAAGAGATGCATTAATTGCAGTTTTGGGTCGTTCGGTTGTGTGTCTCGAGATGAAAATTTGAGAAACAACTTTGTGCAATGGTGCATTATTTGGATCTAAAACTTTTTTAATAAACTCTTCCCCTCCATACGGACGTTTTTCCAAGAGTAATATTCCAAGCAAAACAAAACTAATTCACTATTGTTTATTTAAATTTGATTTTTAAGAAGCAAATTTATCTGATCTTAATTTGGAATATGGTGGATACTGATTAGAAAACTGAAGTTGATTGGTTTCATAATGTCTATGTAAATTCTTCTTCTTTGCCTTCATTAGAAGTGCATACCAGGACCCCCTATTTTTGGATAAGGTCATCCAGTGTGTCACTTTTAGTGTTTTTAGGTCGTTTTCAAGGCAGTCACGCCATCGGAGTTTCGGTCGTCCTCTTCTTCTGGTGCCAATGGGGCGAACCAAGAAAATATTTTTCGTCACCCGATTGTCATTCATCCGGCTCAAATGCCCTGCCCATATTAATCTCTGTATTGAGATAAATTTAACAATATCTGGTTCTTTATATAGTTTATAGAGCTCTCAGAATTAGTTCTTTTTCGCCATGTATTCTCACATTTTATTTCACCAGAGAGGCTTCTTAAAGTTTTTCTTTCGAAAATGGTGATGGTTTCTTTGTCCTTCTATCTATGTAAATTGCTAGCTTTATAATGTTTGACCGTATAATTATAAATAACTCATAATACTTTTCCGTTATTGTCAATAAAGAAATTCTTCTCCCACTTACTATTAAAACTTCTAATTTCTTGTTCGTACTTTCCTTTTTCATTTTCGTTCTCTGTGGTCATATTAAAAGAACTGGAAATAAATAGAAAAAATTTAGAAAATACAAGTTCTGCGTTTTTAAAACAATAACAACACGTGTTACATACTACGAAAAGAATTATAGTTAACTTACCAGAAACTCCAGATCACAAATTTTATCCTTAGCAAGAGTGATACAATTTGTTTCCTCCAGAGCACAATGCCTTCTGCCCGTTGCAATTACAGTTTACCATTTCAAAATCTGTCATTAGTCAGTCGAATACGGACGATTACGTCTTTGTTTATGTTCATTCCCGCTGTTTTTGATGAGTCATATCATTCTTAATTTGAACGGAAATGAAATTTTTTACAGCGTTGTACTTAGTTTTTCTCATTTGTTGTCAGTAATTTAAAAGACATTTTGAAACACATATGGAACGATAAAAAATTTTCAAAATGTAATAATACAAATATGAAAAGGGAAGTCGGGTATATTTATCGAGAGCCACAAACTATCCTTCAAAGAGCCGCATGTGGCTCACGAGCTACAGGTTGGCCACACCTGAATTATAATATCTTCTTCTTCCTCTTTAATAGCGTAACAACCAATTACAGGTCTTAGCTGCCTCTACAGCATTCTTTTTCCAGCCCAGTTTGTCCAGAGCGACACTTTGCCAGTTCCAAACTTTCAGTATCTTGAGGTCATTTTCAGTGTCAACGAGCCATCTACAAGCCATCTGTTGGTGGTCTTCCTCGGCCACAGAATCCTTCGGGGTTTTAAAACGTTGATATTCTAGTGGGGTTGTGTCCCGGCTTCTCTCCAGACATGGCGACGTCATCTTAGCCTGTTGCTTCTGATAACCTGGGTAATCTGGGGCTGGTTTATTATAATATCAACCACGTTAAATGCCTTCCGGGAAAATTGGGTAAAGACCCATATTCATGTGTCACGAAGAAAAAATTCGCTAGCATCCACTTTGATAGGTGCGTTTACAAAAGTCGGAAATGTAACATCCATCTTCCATTGTCTGACAATGGCTGGGATCAAATTTTATAGCCTTCACTCTGAAGAAGGTTGTCCTACCACAAAGCTGCAATGAACTCCAAATATGTTTATTTTCTTCATTTGAGAGTAATTTTATTAACATATGTATGCTACATAGTCAACATCTTTGATAATTGATTACGTAACAATGTTGAGCACCGTAACATTCTGTTTTGGTGTGTGATCATCTGTATTTTATTTAAATTTCGGAAAACTATTAAAAGAGCATCTTAACAAATTCATCTAAATAAAAATAGCAGTGATATATAAGCAAATAAGCTACATTCGATTCGCTAACTTTCAAGTTTATTACGTTAAAGCCAGCCTTTATACGAATCTCTCGATAGAATTTTCTTAATAAAGATATCATACATTTAGTTTTGCCATTTTTTACTTGTTTAGCAATATAATATGTTTAATAATTATTTTCTTTATGAATTAAAATGAAAAAATATTTAACAATAAATTCTCTTCATTCTGAATATTATTTTCAAAGTTCTTAAATTCTTGCATTTACTTTTTTTAATATTATACATTCTTAAATCTATCAATTTTGAATTCATCAGTCTAAAAGTACATAAAAAAATAGGAGAAACCTCTTTTTATTGGTAAAAAATATCAATAGCGACAGGTAAAATAAAAATAAAAAAGCAAGTAGGAGGTAAAGGGGAAAAAAGGATAACATTCTTATCTCTTTACCAAGGCTGTAAGGAAGGAAGACCTTATTCCAACCTAATCCCAATCTAATCTCGTTTATTAGGCCACCTCTTTTTTTTTTGCATCTCCTTCTACTGCAAGCCCTTTTCGAAAAGTCCCTTTCTTCACCAAGGGATTAGAACTTCGAACTTCCGCCACCAGGGGGAGCGACAGTCACAACTTAGCCACACCCGCCATTTTAATTGAATAAATTCCATTGTGGAATGTTGCGTTTGTGCCTTGTAGGAACTCAGCATTAAATTGTTGTTCTTTTTAGTCCCAAATAGGGGAAAAAAGAAAATTTAATCCTGTTATAAAACTCGGAAAAAGGGTCGCTGACAAGACTCTCATCTTTCGATCTTTGGTATCTCCCGAGAGATTAATTTTAAAACCGGGATAATTTGCTTTATTTTTGAGCCCGGCTTCGAAATGGGTAACCCCAGGAATAAAGAAAGTCTATGACCTGAAGCCATGTGTTTTATAACTGGATAAGCGTGGATGTGTGGGATGTTAACTTAATTTTCTGGACTCCTTCAAACTCCTGAATCATCAGAATGCATCCTTTCTGTCAGTTCCAACGATTCCATTTACAAATGGTTCTCTTAAAATGCTAATTTTTGCAGAACTAATCATCATCAATATTAACAATTTAGACATGTGGAGTTCTAAATAAAATTTGACAATCTCAACAACGATATTTTAAAAAGCACGTCACGATTGTTTTACTTAATTCTATAAAATTTAAATATACTTTTGTCAAAGCAAAGCAATGTTTGAAAAGATAAAACCAATGGTTCATGTTAAGTGCAAACATGAAAGAAACTTTTGAAATTCTGATTCTTCAAGGATGGAAAATGAGTTTGTCATCAGATTGTAAAATTTGTCTTTACATAAATATGTTGTTGTTGTTGCTTATGACACTTGGACAAGCCAAGCTCGCTATGCCGTTGGCTATGCGAATTTAAGTCAATAGAGAGCGTCTTTCGTTTTGGATCAGAGCACCACGAGGGTGAAAGTACGACTTTGCTCTATTAAGGTGCCTCGTAATATTGAACCACGGTCAGGTGACGAGACCACTTCTGAGCTGGCACCCTCCTCTCCACATCCACGCCACACCAGCGGAAGGACTTTGGACGTCACAGATTAACGTGAACACGTCCCCAACCCACGGAGTTCCAGCAACCCAGTGAAGGAGAGTACACCGTGGTCACCCTCCCAACCACTGCCCACGGCAAATGAGGCTTCACTTTGCTGAGCTTACGGGAAGCGGCGTGAAGCTACTGAGCCACTGGAGCTCACATAAATATTGTTTGCTTAAATGAAACTTTATTATTTATTTTACTATTAGTCTCAGGCAACAAATTTAATTTATATTATATTATCACAAGCAGCTTGTAAAATTTTTATTTTACAAGTTATCAAAAATACTTTTTTTATCTAGCAATATGTGTCTCATACAATTTTGGAAAGAATATTCATCCAAATCAAAGCGCCAAATGCATTCATTAATTAAGTAACCATTACACCTCCTCTAAGTCAACGACCACCATTTTTCCAATTTTAAGATCTCTGGCTTAGCTTGGGGAATTAGCCCTGCTCGATATAGAAAAGAGTCTATACTCCGAAAACATCAAGGGGATAGCCAGCTGTTTTCTGCCCACTCATGGTCATCTTTAGTTCTCTCCACATGGACACAATAACAACCAACCAACTAACTATTACAAAAATCTTTCATTCCATATTACTTTATTTTTTACCAACATTCTAATCCCCTTAAACTATTTTGTAT
The DNA here is from genome assembly GCA_037975125.1 of Latrodectus hesperus. Taxonomy (NCBI): domain Eukaryota; kingdom Metazoa; phylum Arthropoda; class Arachnida; order Araneae; family Theridiidae; genus Latrodectus; species Latrodectus hesperus. The sequence continues at coordinate 21,548 of JAJQOW010001075.1, read as the reverse complement.
TTATATGTACTAGCTAAATATCTTGCGCTAATTCTCAGGTTTTCTAAATAAAATTGTTATTTTACTTCAAATTTATATAGACCAAAGAAACAAACCAATTCTGATAGCAAAATCATTTTTATTTAGTTTGAATTAATATTTTTTATTTAGATTTTCAGTTTTTCAATACTTAAACTTTTATATTTTTTGCAAATTTTACGATTTTTTTTAAATTTTACTAATTTGTGATTAATAAAGTGCCAAACTTTGAAAAGTGGAAACTATTGATTTACATAATTATAATTAAATAATTAGTGAAGATTTTTCTCTATATTTCCCAAATTTTTATATAAAATCTCGTTTAAAAAATTTAAATGAAGCATGAAAAAAATTGGTACTCACACATCCAAGAGTTAGTTTCATGTAGTGTTATCTAATAAAATGAATAATAAAAGGTAAAAAATAATTTAAAAAGATTTTTAAATGATACATATGAGAAAATGAAATTAATTTATTTTGTCAAGCAAGTTCGTTATTCTTTATTATTTCTAGTTATTTAATATCTATATGAACTGTAATGCTTATTTATAAATCAGCTAACTTTTAGAGATTTTGATTGGTATGATTTTAAAATCAAGAATTTTTTTTATATATATTTATACCAAAAACAAATGTATAAGACGCTGTATAAATATAAATTGCTTTTGTTTCACTTTAAACGTATTTAAAATGGTTTAAAATGGTTAAAACCAAGATTTTCAGTTAAATATTTGTTATCCTTATTCAATAGAGGATATCATTGAAAAATTTCACAAAATTTTATTAACTACATGCTAATACCTGTTGATTAGAAATTTAAAATTTTAGTGAAAATTACACAGAAAACATTTATTAATTTTTAGATTTCGATGTAGTTTTGCCAAATTGATATTTGAACTGTTGTTATTGTATAACGCCCGGCTAATAGGAGCCGAGCTGGCAGCTGAATGGTTAGCGCTCTTGCCTTCGGTTCAACAGTTCGTGGGTTCGAATCCCACCTTGGGCATGGATGTTTGTAGTGTTTCAGAATCCACTTTAAACCGTAAGTCCCGGTCTAATTAGCCTTCGTGTGCAAAAAATGACCGTTGAGCGACAAAGAAACCAAACCAAACCCGGCTAATAGGACTTCCACCTTTCTTCATGGGTCTGTGTGTGCCATTGTAGTCCCTAAAGTGGGTGATGAGAAACACTGATCTAGATAAAGATCCACAGACGTATCATTTCATATGGAGGACATTGTGACCACGACACATTTAACTAACTACTATCAGTGAACACCGTGGAACCAGGGGGTACGTGTACCTTCCTGGGGCTTGAGCAGCCACCAGGCGCGTCGGCAGGTGGTGGATCGCCGAATGTTCTGTAGGAATGATAGGATAGTCTTGAATATAGAATCAGAGGCCGCGAACCAGCTCCCGTAAACCCTGGTGTTATGCGATCCGTGCTAGGGCTAATTGGCACCGCGGTATTGGTGTCTTAACGGAGCCTCTAGTTACCTGGCAAACTTCTACAGTAATTTGCCTTGCCCAGTATCTCAGGCAATGCTGGGTGGACTTATATTACCTGAGTTTATTAATTGTTATCTTGTGGCTGAAAAGACACAAGAAATAACAAAACTTTCTGCATTTGCAGGTAAAGCCTCTGAAGTAGACCTTGCTGAAAAAGACAAGGGAACTCAGAGGTAATCTTGTAAAGGGGCAGTAATGAATCCTTCACTTGAGGTAGAAATGACCTCCAAACCATCTTCTTCTGGTGAAAGTCAGGAAACTATCCCTAGCATGACTGACTTTCTGACCAGATGGGACTGTTTCAGCAAGACCCTATCTGCTGTAAATGTCATACGCAAGAGGAAACGGCAGAGCATATCATTTATGAATGCGAGGCTCTTGCCCTCCCTAGATTAACTTCTTTTGGCATCATCCATACTAGAGAGTTACACCTAGACTCCATTAAAGGGTTATCGGACTTTATTAATAAAGTGGGTGACCCGAGCAACTGGAACTAGGAAACATTTGGGTTTGGAGTTAATGGTACAAAATGCTGATAAAAGCAGAGGTGCCCAATGACATACAAACCCAATTCTAAGAAGAAGAAGATCAGTGAACACGATGGAACACCGATTGGGTCGGGATTCGAACTCACTACCTTCCAATTACTAGAACGAACACCATAACCAACCAGGTTACCATGGTTCATGTTTGAACTATTTGTAAAAAAATGCTCGAATACATTTTTCTCGGGATTAAATTACTTTTACATTTGCATTCTATAAAACATACGTAATCTACAAAATTACTTAAACTTTATTAAAATTTTAAGCAACACTGTTAGCTTATTACTGGATAAAAGTTTCATCAATAATTTATACAAATAAATACTATATAATAAATATAATAAAAATAATAAATGTAATAAACATATAATAAAAGTATAATTTAGAAAAAATATAGGAAGTATAATTTAATTCAAAAGTGCTAACTGTGTATAATCAAAAGAAGTTGTTTAATTTTGTTACTGAAGTTTTAGTGATATGTTCTTTAATATGTTTTTTTTTTAATTTTTTTAATTCATTAATTTTCTTAATTACATGAAAGGCTTGCATTGTGTCCCAACGCTAATTTTAATAATTTAATTAGTATACTACTCTTGAATTTTTTCGTTTATTTCTTCCATTTTTCTCAAGCTATAGTAATTATTTCGACACATCGAATATTAATTCTCTAATGTCTACCGACAGTTTTTTATAATATTTGCCTGGTTCCTTTTTCTCAAAAAGTCTGTGACTATTTGTGAATAACAGTGTTTTTTTCTCACTTAGAAATTATTTATATTGATTATATGAGTGTGAGTACAGTTTTGATTTCCTTTTTTAACTGTGGCAAAAGAAATTGTTGTCCATATTTTAAACTCATAGAAAATCATTTTTAATTTCGAAAAATTGTAGAATTCTGTGATTAATTCAAGAAGAAACTTTTATGTCGACAATTTTTTTCAAATTACTAATCGAAAATTAACAATTGATTTTTATTCTTGACAAAATCTGCCTACACTGAATATGTTTTAATAGTCCTCTGCTAATGATAAATGAAAGTTATGAAAGAAAGAATCTTAAATTATTCTGTATGTCCTGTATTTGAAATGTACATACGTTTTTTTTAATTTTAAGCCAATGTTTTTAATGCAATTCAAAATTGCTTGGTTTTAACATCGTGGGTAGTTTTAGGGTAATCTGTAAAAATACAATTGTAAATAAATTCATTCCTTTTGATGCAAATAGTTAGCCAAAAAAAGCAACCTGTTTAAAATATAAATGGCTCAACATGTATATTACAAATTATATGTTTGAGTACTATTTTATTTATTCCACAGTCAATTTACAAGATTTTAATCTTTTATAAAAAAAATAAAAATAAAAAAACACTCAAAATAATAAGATTACTCCTATATCACGCGAGTAAATGATTACTAATTGTAATGTGCATAATTCTTAATAGCGTTTTGTTATAATTACAATAACTAGATCCTTTATCAACTGGATAGCTCATATGTTATTTTCTAAGATCCTTTAATAACAATGACATTACCATAAAACACAGCACTAAAAAAGAACATGATCATAAGTACAGTGAAATAAAGATGCTAAAACACACAAAATAATGACTAATCTTCTGCAGTGCAATCACTGTTGGAAACAGAGATAAGGAATAAATTTTATATCCATCATAAAACTTTAATGCAATCAATCAGCAATAATTTCAGGAATAATGATGGCATTAAATTTGCGTGACTAGTATCCTTAAGCAATGATACAACTCATTGGAGAATTAAATTCAGAATTATTACTTTTATAGTTTCATTAAAAATAAATGTTGTCATTATAAGTAGCTAAAAATACTTATCACTAATTAATTACACAATGGTTATCCTACAATAAGCAATTTGAAATAGCGATTAAGATTTAATGGTAAAGTAACAAATATAGTTCAAGATTTATTTTTAGTACATTTGGACAATAATTATTTGACCATTGATGCTTTCTATATGATAAAGTCAGCTCACAATGTAGGCAATTTTGACAAATTCAATTGTTTTAGACAAAAAAGATACCTTAACAAATTTGTTTTATGTTTCATTTAAAGAGAAAATACTCTTATAAGTTTGAGAATATTAATATTATGTAATCCGAATTATAAAATTATAAATATTTCTTCTCAGCTTTTATAAATATTTTTCTTTTAAATGTTAGAAATAAGAATTGGTTACTAAAGTTTATAATAAACGTTCTCCGTAAGAATGTTTTAAAAGATCGTTTCTCTAGCTTGAGTATACAAGAGCATTATTTAATTCAGGGGAAAATATACTTTAGGATCCCCTTTTGCAAAAATTGGTAATTTTTTTTTTCACTAAGCTTGTTTTCGTGCATGTTTGAAGGAAAAAATGGCGTTCAAAACACGATATACCAACCAGAAATAAACCAACATCGCTTATAATATACCGCCAAATTGGCGAGAAACAGAAGGGCACCATAAAACATTGGATGCCCTTTAATTTGCTAGTCACTATTATGTTCAAAGAGAATCTGCAATGAAAAATCACAATAAAATAATTAAAAAAATTAGAACTATATGTTTATTACGTCAATGAGATGACAAAAGAACTTAAACTGAAAAGAAATTCAAACATACAAATAGAAATATCGATTGTGATATACATAGCGCAATATTTTTTAAATAAAGTGTTATTACTAATTTCCAAAGAAAATTACTTTATAAATTACTAATTATTTATTATTATTTTATAAATTAAGGATTTTTTGAATTGCTCATTTCTAAACCTTTCGGAAGATAAAAAGATATATTACTAACAGTATTTGACATCCTAATCTCGTTTTGTTGATGTGTAGCAAACTATATAATATGACATGTTAAAGATGACATTTATGGTTCATAAATAAAATTAATTACATTAAGTGATAAAAGATATTTATTTCTGTTCTTCAGCAATGTTAAAACTACTGTAAAAAAAACATTTTTATATAACTGTATGCACCTGTTACTTCACTTATAACATGAACCTAGAAATGTCAAATACACTGAAAATATGTAGACAGGATCCCTGTCTCTAACTTCAGTGTATTTATAATAAATAAAACTTTCCACTGCAGATAATAAAACATCTGCTAAGTGATTTATTTATATAAACTCTGTTACGGTGAAAAATTGTAATTACTTCAGCAATAGTAATATTGATGGCTGATGTTTTTGTTTCCATTACACTGTTCACATAATGAATTTTCCTTAAAGTTAAGTAAAAATGTCTATTCGAAACAAATAGTATGTAAATCAAGTAAATTCCGCTTATTAGAGCATTTCTAAATCAGATGTTGCATCAAACAGAGAATAAATTTGCACATTTTCAAATATTCATTTTGAATCCAAATATTTAATTTGCAGTTAACAAGCAAAAGCATGAAGATTTTCCAATATAACTAGGCCACAGTAATCCTATTGGAAAAGGTGACGATTTCAAAATCAAAATATTACGGATTAAGTCCTGAACCTAATCTTCATAAAGTATATAGGCTTCATGAAATCAACACAATGTCTAACTAAAAGGAAGAATAATTCAATTTGGTTTGCTTTGGATGTATCTACCCAGCAACAATCTAGTCGAAAAAGGCAATGATTTCAAGATCAGAATATTATAGATTGAATATATTATGAACACAATCTATTACTTGAATTGGCATAACTATTAAGCAAAATTAATAATAAAAAATTTGTGAAGATTATCGTGAGGCAATCTACAGAAATCGATTCTGAAAACAGACAAATTGTCATGCTATTAAGTCTAATAAAATACATTTTTTAAAAATCCATTATTAAAATATATTTATTAAAAATTCGCAATCTAATGTTTTGCTACTGTAGGGAAAATTAATAAAGAGAGAACTTCGTATATGAATATCTCGTAATTATAATTAAATTCAGTTCTATATTATTTAAAACGATTTTGCTCACAATTTGGGAGACTCGTTACGCAGAAAAAAATATAAATTTAGTTTTAATCTGACCAAATATTTTTTTGCAAAAAAGTTTCTTGCTGATATAATCTTAAATATTTATGTGACCTTCTTTATGTGACTGGCAACCCCATAAAAGAAAGCTCGAGTCCCCAATTGAAGCTTTTTCGAGTTCTTTTAATGTGCTCTAGCGCGCCATATGCGACAAATCTGGAAGAAAATAATTGCCGAGCTGACAGGCTTTCTTGAAAGAGAAATGAAGACCTGTCACTCGTCCCACCTCCCTGCACCCCCCATGAAACGTATACTCGCATTGGATTAGAATCTCCCTCCTTCAGCGGGATCATTTTTCTCTCACCAACCCCCAGCACATTTCCACTCAACTCTTCCAACATCTCATTCTGAGCAGTGCAGGAGGAGGAACATTTTTTACCCAACATTGCCAAGATTGAATCAGAAAGGAATAGGATTTAATACATGGATTAATTGGGCTATCGTTTGATAGTCTGAAAGCAAACGATAAATCTTCAATTTAGTTCTTCCCTCGGTAAGTTGGAAGCAATATTTTTTTTTCCTTCTAACTTTGCTTGTGTTCTTTTAAGTAATAAATGCATTTGAAAATGAAATTTGGGAACGAATTTATACTAAACATAAAAATTATTAAAATATACAATTATGATTTTTTGTGGTAAATGTGTTTCATAAATTCGAATAATGCAAGCTAGATTAAAATGAAGATAACTTTCATCAACTACTGTATGCGTGTACCTTCTATATATTGCACTACACATTAGCAAAATGCTGTAATTTATAACATTTCTTTTTAAATTTGTGTCTCGATTCGTACTTACATTATTCAAATTCAATCTGAAGTGAATTTTTCGATGAACTTTTACTTTTTAAGGTGTTTTTAACTGTATTTACTATGTAATATTTATTTTTTGCTTAATTTTATACTCGTCTTTGAGTGTATAGTTTAAATATTATTTAAATGAATAATGATCTAGATTGTATAAATATTTACTGCACGGAACACAAATTTAAAATTTAAATTTCTTTGAATACTATGAATATCAAATAGTATTAGGAAACAAAATTAATTTCATTTATTTAAAATATTCGAATCTTTCTCTAAACTTGTAAATATTTTTTACCTCGATAGTATAGTTATCACTCTTTAGCTAAATAACGGTAATTTAATTTAATTTCTCAGCATCAACAAATGAGGAATCAGCTTGTAATAAAATATTTTATGAATTTATTGAAAATTTTTAGTAATAGCTGCCTACACATTGCCAGAAATATTTTAAGCCGATTTTATAAACAATGCCGATTGTTTTATAAAGGTAGCTAATAAAAATAGTTAATGCATAAAACCGCACAATATATCACAATAAATTTAGGAAAGATTTTCTTAATTGAAATATTTATAAAACAAATTTACTGTGCTGTGAAAATATTTATATATTTATTCTAAAATTTTTTACTTCTCTAAAATTGAGTCAATCATTTTGAAATTGTAACTTCGTACATCATTTTTCAGTTGACAATTTTCGTATTTTATTTAATTGGCATGTTTTAACATATTACCTATTATTTTGTAAACACACAAGTAAATAAAATCTTAAGGCACTCATATAACAAAAACAATACAAATGCCTTCTAAATTATTTAGAAATTAACTGTTGTGGTTCTATAATTTCTTACTGAGGTTAAAAACATCTAATGACGTTAAAATTATCACCACCTGTTATTAAAATAAGTTTTGTCTTTATAATAAATGTATACTTCTTTTATTTATTAGATTAAACAATTAAAATTTCTATCTCAGGAATGGCAATAAACATGGTGTTCAGAGAGAGAATCCATAGCTTATCCAAAATAAATAAGAAAAAGGAATTAAAATAATTTTTTTAAATAATTCCACTGAAATATTATAAAAGTGTTATTCACTTTTAATGGAAAGCCATTAAATTTTATTTAAAGTGCCACTGTTTGAAAGATGATTATAAGTCAAATTCATTAAATAAATCTCTTATGTTTTTATACTTTAGTTTTAGAATGGTGCGTCATTAATAAAAATGTAAATAACTGGGATAGGGATACATTAAAGTGTTTTTCAATAAAAATGGAATATTAGAATATGAATAGGAGCATATAATTAAGGGCCAAAAACCTTTGCCTTCTAAGCTCATTTAAATTGCGAAAGACGCTACCAATTTTTAAATAAACCTAAAAGAATTGAAAGTTGCAGACCCCATTTCCCTAAACTGAATATATTAATTCAAAATGTTTTGTGAAATGTAGTAAAAATCCATGTAACAAGAGAAATCTGTAAAATTCTAAACTTACACTCTCAAGAAACAAGCTATATAAAGAAAATTAAGCTGAAAAAAAATGTTTTGTTAACAAGGTTGTGGTTTCGTCAACATTTATTACGTTTAATCTTGTGATGAAATGAAATAGCATAAGAGCAGTTGTGGTTTTGTTAAGAGACAGAGGATGTATTAAGAAATAATTTTTTCTCACTTTAAATTCCACCTAAATACTACATTTTTTAAATTTAAAATGATTAGAAAAATTAGTTTTATTGTTGCATTTGTATAATTAATGAGAGAGGAGTTATAAAAAATTTGTTCTTTTAAAGGTTTGATTTTTAATATGTATGTATATAAATGTTTATGAATCACATTAATAGTTCTTTAAATTAATTAAAAATGTTTTTTTTATAAGCTTGTTTTATAATATACTGAATTATGCAAATACTTATTTATTTCCTTACGTATAATTTCTCATTGGTAAACTGTTATATAATTTTTCCTTTGTAATAAACTTTAATAACTATCTTGCATGCATATTTCTTACTTAGTTATTTAGTTTTAGGAAAAAATTCATTGTTTTATTACTAATTCCTTTACAATAAGAACACCTAACTCTCAAAATTGTTTAACATTTTAAACATGCAGAAAAATCATAAAAAATAAGTTTCATGAAGATAATTTTATGAGGACTAATCATTCATTAAGTTTCAAAAAAATGTGATATGATTTACTATAAAGTAATTTAAAAAAAGGAAAAACATTTAATCATTATATGAGAAAATTATTTCATTGAAAATTTTGTGTTTACCACAATTCATTCGTAATTACATATTAATTATTAAATAATTCGTGCTTTTCAATAGACAATTTTGCTTTTGGTTTTGATATGGTCTTCACATAACTTTTCATTTTCATTATGTAATTCAACATTTTTAGCGATACTGATTTTATTTTTTGAATGATATAAATAATTTTCCAAATTCAAAGTAAATGTATTTTAATCAATTCCTTTTAAGATTTCTGCATCTCATTTTCTGAAATTAAAAAAAGTATTCATCTAAAAAATTTGATTTAAAAAAAAGATAATAAAAACAGGTCACCAATGTTAACACGATTTAAGGCATTGTTAATTTAAACATAAATAAGTTAATTAAAACAAATGTGTTTCCTTATTTTCATAATTTAGAACCACTTATATAGAGTGTTTGCAACGAACTTTATAGAAATTAGAAGAAAATTAATTAATTCATATTTATGCTCAATTAGTAATAGAGAATAATAGAATTATGTGAAAGTTTACAAAATGCAATTAAATCGATAATTTTTTTTTAACTTAGAAATGGTAGATTTGTTATTTTCAGAAAAATATTAAAAAGAGCTGCTTCATTTTTCTTCATATTAATTATAAGATACCTTTAAAATTTAGAAGACAATCAAAAAGTAAAATATTTATCTGGTATTTTACTCCGAAATGAAATTAAAATCGTAAATACATCATGGAAAATATCATAGTCACATAGAAATATTTTGACTATCAAAATAAATAATATTTTCAGTTCTACTTTAAAAATGTTTTTTTATTTGGAAGAATAATAGCGGTAATGAAGTCTGGATAATGGACCCTTAAAAATTAAAACCATCATTGTTTTCAGTAAGAAAAAGGAATAATTTTTGAAGTATACAAGCCAGAGGAAAATAAAGAAGCAGTTAAAAACAATAAAATAAATAAAAATTGTTTTAGTGTTACGTTAAAATTCAGTAGTTACGTGCATTATAGCTTAAATTATTTTGAAGCAGTATAATTGACTTTAAAAGAACAAATTATTTATAGATTCCTGTTTCTTAATGGACATAAAAACGATCTTTATTACTGTACACGTTAATATTTTAAAATAAAAAAAGCATAGTTTATTTTTATATGATGCATTAGCGTTGATTAACATATTTTTTTTTTAATTTCACAAAATTATTTTTTAGTAAAAAATAGACAGTAACTATTTAAATAAATGACTTTAAAAATATTTTATAAGAATCGACATTGATTTAAATAGAATATTATTATAAAAAGAACTAAAAGAATTTAAGCCTTATATTAAAGTAAACGATATTAAAAAAAATACAAAATTCGCTGAATGGATATAAAAACACATAGAAAAGACTAACAGTATACTTAAGGTGGGGGAATAATGATTTTCAATCCTTTCAATCCTTTGTTTTTAAGGATACCTTGCAAAATAATATTAAAAAAAATAGATGTATTCTTACTGCGATTCTTTAGAAACAAAACGGGAACTTCAATCGAAACCAACTTTTTTTTTTCTGGTCTGGAAAATAGTTGACCCCACTGGGAAAAAAATAATAAAAACTTCTTCTAGCAAAATAAATAAATAAATAATAATAAAAGATCAACGAATATTTTTTAAGTTTTTTAAGGTGGCTTCTAAATTCAGACATTTCCTAACGCAAATCAATATGCATTCAAGTTTAATACTGGAAGAGAGGTATTTTTCAAAATAAAAAAATAGAATTTCTAGATCAGTTAAGAAATACTTTTTGAATACATTTCAGATATTTGACTTTAAAATTTATTTTCCCATCTATACTTTACAAAGAGCTGGGAAAATGGATTCTTCTTTCAATAAAATGCGTTAAGTGGAATTCCGCATAGAATTGGAATTTTTTGTTTTCCATCTTATAGTAAAACATGACAGTTTTTATTAAGAAAATTATATAAATCTTTAAATTTAAATTTTTTAACATTTTTATCTCAAGACTTCAAAAAATGTTTATAAGAGCATTTAATTCATAATTTTATTCTTCAGAGTTGTTCAGCTTTTATAAGTAATAATTGTTGTTTCATTTTTATATCAAATTATAATGTTATACTACCTTTTTCTATAAAATAATCTGAAATTACAATTAGTAATTTATATTCAAGTTCATTAAAATGCTATTATCTTCACTTATTTATAAAAGGAAATTTGGAGCACAATGAAGCGTATGTTATATTTGGAGAAATTATATATAAATAGTTTGGAAACATTTTAAGGAAATGTCCTTCAAAATGCACTAAGAAATAACTTTGTTGCATTTAGTAATTGCAATTATTACTCCATCTTCTATTTGGGAATTATTTTCATGAACTAAAAAACATGGGTGTTCGAAAATCATGTTTTAGAAAAATTAAGGACTGCTCAGTTATTAATAAGAATGTGCATAGTTTTTTTTTTTTTTTTTTTTTTTTTTAAGAATGAATGGAAATATGTTTTAATCCAAATTTTTTTGTTAAGTAATGTCACCAATGAAAAACTGTACTTGTAACTGAAATCAAACCTAAAAATGATGGGAAATGAAAATATCATTTCTATTTCGAGCTTCTTTAATAAACTTCAAGAAAACGTTTCTTTGATTCACATCTGTTAAAATCACTGCGCAACAAATAGAAAAATAGATGTTATACACTTTCATTCTATAACTTTAACACATGGAAAAAGCACAGGTTATAAAAGTTACATTACCAATAAAGTTGTTAACAAACTGTAGATTTCAAAAGTAACAAGTATCCGACATTGTTTTTAATTCGGAATACGGTAATTTATAGGAAATTATTTTGATACACACACACACACACACAAAATAATTATTTCATTATAATATATCTCAAGAATTATAATAATTATTGGGTTTTTGCATTACAACAATACACATAACTTTTTACCTATGCATAAGTCAACAAAAGTTTTTGAGCGTTAAAACGTTCTTACACTGAATATCAAAATGCATGTTCTTTCGAGAAAATCAATTTATAAAATAGAATTTTATAAATTGAACTATATTTGCTAGAACTATATTTTGCAATTTAAAGGACAATTTTTTCATATGACCAAATTTTGATACACATAAAATAAATCACGACAATATTTTTTTTTACTAAAGAAAAGAACTATTTAATGGTCATTTAGATTCTTTTAAAATGAATATTTTACGAAGGAATTTTAACTTACACAAATTCAGATTAATTTTCATCTGTTTTTAATCTAACATTTTAAGGCTCAATATTTTATCATATAAAAGTCTTGTTTTACTTCACTTTTAAGCCTTACAAATGTTTTATCTTTCTTTTGAATTTTTTTTCATTATTTTCAAAGATATATTTATTTTGCAACAATTTGTTGCAAAGATTGAAAACGCATCTATGTTTTATATAGTTTTTCTCATTTACTTTAATTAAATTATTCTTTACATTTATGGCAGCGTTTACAATAAACTATTTGAATTTCAAGTTAATTTCAGCTGTCAGTTTGTAACTACAAAATACAATCTGAAAAGAATTTTAAAAAAAATATTTCATGCCTTTAAACGGATATTTAAAATTATTTTTATTGCATTAATTTTGTGGCAGTGCTTAAATGAGTAATTTAAATTAATTATAGCTTGAATTGAAAGAATTAAAACACCATCGATAGAAAATAAAAAGAGTTTATAAGAGAGAGAGAGGGAGAGAAAAAGAATTAATTCAAATAAAATACAAAAGAAAGAAATTACGTCAAATGGATATAAGTATCAATTTTCTTAAACAATAAATATTTTTTTATTTCCATTAATTATTTGATGACTGTTATTCAGCATAATCATTTTTGAGTTAAAAATATGTATCACTTCTAAAATTATTAAATCTTAAAACTTCTATTAAGTTTCTTATAGCAACAATCCATAGATCAAATAATATCCATAAATCAAAATTAATTTTATTTAGATTTGTTAATACATTTTTCTGTTGTCCGAAAATCTGATTGAAATCGTCTGCTGAAAAACGCGTAATGGCGCATTTCCCATATTAAGTAATTATTTTGTAACTTCCATCTTTTCCGCGACTACCAGGCTTTCAGATAAAACCATCAACATTACCTACAAAACGCTGTTCAGATCGGTGTCCATAAACCACGGAAGCGGTGTTCGATAGACGTTTGCACTGACAAATGCCCCATTTGCGTCGCGTCCTGCCCCAAAATGGTGATTCTAGAGGAGGAATTTATTTCGATAATGATAGTTCGTGGCAACGGATAAAACGCCGGGTACACAAACGCCTCCTGGCGGTTTTTCCGGTGCTTCAAGATGTAATGCGAGCTGATAAAAGATCGCCTGATTTGAATCGAATGAATACCAGTTGTTCTTCTATTCTACGTAATATAGTTTCTCTTTTATGAAATCACTGGTAAGAAAAAAGATTTATTTGTAAAATACTATATTTTATTTTACATCAAAAGCTGTATTCGATGAAAATTGAATAATTAAATAAATGCTGATATTTATTAAATCACATTCGATTTTCATTTATTATTTAATGAGGATAATTATAATGATTTTTTTGATTAAAAATAAATTAGGAGAGTTTATTACATAAAAAACTCGTACAAAATTTCCTATTTTTAGAAGTTGCTTTCTTAAATTTTAGTTACTTTTCTGTTTAATAATTTTTACTAACTAAGAAACTTTAATTTTTTAGCTAATGAATAAAAAAAGAATATATTTTGTACATTTAATTAATCTCACTATTTTGTTGTATTTTATTATTGGTTTGAAAATTGAAAATTAACATTTTTAAACCTTTTAATTAATTACTTAAAGAGATTGGAATAATTAAAAATGCAATTATCAACTTAATTATACATAAGAATTGCTTGTTTTTGAATATTTACAGACTACAACATTGTTTGTGATATTTACAAAATATAGTTGTGATAACATTTTATTTCAATTTAAAGGAAACGCGATTTTCTTAAACTTGAAATAAAATGTAATTTAAATAATTAAAACTTAATTTATATAATTCATTAATCGATTTTTAACTGATTTAATGTTTAGAAAATATAATTTAATTTACGGTAATAAATATAAACTCTTTACAAATAAATTCAATTTAACTTAAATAACAAACTCTTAATTTGCAATAAACTGTAATAGCTTAAAAATCATTTACGCTTTTTTTGCAGTGAAATAAAAATCTGATAGTGAAAATAAAAAAGCATAATAAGAAAAAAGATAACATCAGAAGAGTGTGAAATTATTTACAAGATTAAAAATTGTAGTCAACACTTTTAGAATGATTGACGTGACCGATAATGTACGCCTACTTTTTATTTCGATAGAAAATGTGATATCGATTTTTGTGAGAACTTTGATAATATAACTTTAATAGCCGTTATAAAAGTTGAAAACATGTTTTCTGTTTAAATCATTAAAAGTTTCTTAATTTTATTAATGTATTAAAATTCTAACTTTGATTAATGTTTTTTAACAGTATTTTCTCTTTTTTGTCATTTTGTAGTTAATTTAAACCTACGAATTTGTTAAAAATATGGTTTATAATAATGTACTAATATCAAGGCTAACATGTAATATTCAAACAAATAGCAATTATTACTGTTATTCGTAAATAAGCTATTCAGCAGAAAGATTTTTAAGAAAGTGCAGAATTATTTATTTAATAAATAATTTATTTATTTAACTTATAAAAAATATGATACACTGTTATGTGTTCATTAAATTTACTTAAATTGAAAGTACGTGTTTATGAACTACCGTTTTTAACTAGAATGTCATTTAAAAAACTATTAAACTTAACAAACAGAATTTATGAATTTTAATTATTAAATGCGTGTTAATTTGTTTGTACATACCTTTACACCCATCAATAAAATGATTCGGTCAATATTTTCAATTAAAATAGTAAAAAGAGATTACATTATTTTTATTATTATGTTAGTAATATAACTCTTTTTTTCATAATTAATTTTTTCAGATTTTATTAACACTACAGAGCATTTAGTTTGAGAACTAAAAGGATGAAATAATTTTTTTATCTTGCTCTTCAAATATTTTTCTGATGAGTTTCTGATGGAGAATTGACAATATTCACTTATAACTAAACAGAAGTTCTGATATGCTTTAAATACCTTTTATAATTGACATGAAATGGGCACTGAAGTATTTCAAAAACATTTTATAATTGACATTATGTAGTTGTTGTATTTACTTGGATAAGCCAAGCTTGCTATGTCGTTGGTTATGTGAATTTAAGTCAGTAGGGTGAGTCTTTCGTTTAATCTGAGCATCACGAAGGTGAAGTATGACTTTGCTCTTAACACCTCCGACAGATGGCACCACCAAAGGATCCATTCCCTCAATTTTGACATTGATCTGAAGGGGGGTGGATTTTCTCCAGATCATTGCACCCATTGTAAGTGCTCAACGTCCGATCATAGGTCTTTAGATTCCACAGATTTAACAAGCACGCATATCGCACGTACTCGAATGAGTCTTTGGTGCATTCGGAATCAAACTCCGTCCTTCCGAACGGAAGGCCGATACCATAATGTCCTTGTGGAAGAACCTCAGATAGTTCCAGCTGATTATTATCAAAAGTGCTTCTTTACACCATACAATACCAGCTAAGAAATACATGGCCAGATAAAACTTTAGAAACCCATAAAACTTTTTAATGCAACTTGATCAACTTCTTTGGTAATCGTATTTCTGAATTCTAAAACAACGATTGGCACAGCAATCAATGAAGGAAATTAATATTTATTGATAACAAAATTCCATTTAAGGATATTCAAATTTTCCCCAATGGTACCGCCTATCTACCAGAAATATAGTTCCCTCTAAGTAGTCCAGTTAGTTAAGGTTGCTATAGTAACAAGAGTTTTTCATTACAAATAAGATTAAGAGTGCCATGAATTAGCGACATTTAAAGGTTGTAACTAATATTATTCTGTAGGCTTTCAGTAAGCAAAGTTGATGATTTCCTTCTGTCTTGTCCTTCATGTCGGAAATGAAACGTATTTTGCTTCCACGTTTATAGAAGGCACTGACAAATTGGTGGAACCGTGGTCAACAAACAACGGAAACAGCATCTATGACAAAAAACAGATCTTCTCTTGCAAAAGAGAGATAAAAATAAGATCGTTGATCATCCAAGCTAAATATGTTGCCTTGAACATCTATCATAATCCATTGCACTTGAGACTCTGAACCAGGCTGTCATTTGGCCATCTACACAATCTACAACTCGAAACTTAAATCAATATTATTCCAAAAAATTCAAAGAAATTTCTTCTTTTTCTTCATTGGCCTGACAGCCCAGGGTGGGCCTTTGCCTTCCTCAGAAGTGCATTCCAGGACCCCCTGTTTTTGGATAAGTTCATCCAGTTTATCAGTTTTAGTGTTTTTATGTCGTTTTCAAGGCAGTCACGCCATCGGAGTTTCGGTCGTCCTCTTCTTCTGGTGCCAATGGGGCGAGCCAAGGATATTTTTTTCGTCACCCGATTATCGTTCATCCGGCTCAAATGTCCTGCCCATTTTAATCTCTGTATTGAGATAAATTTAACAATATCTGGTTCTTTATATAGTTTATATAGCTCAGAATTAGTTCTTCTTCGCCATGTATTCTCATATTTTATTCCACCGAATATGCTTCTTAAAGTTTTTCTTTCGAAAATGGAGATGGTTTCTTTGTCTTTCTCAGTCAATGTCCACGTTTCAGATGAGTAAGTGGGAATAGGCCGAATCAAGCATTTGTATATCAAAATTTTTGTTTTTCGACTGACGAAAGTAGATTTTAGGTACTTTTTTAAGCTGAAAAACATCGGTTAGCAGCTGTAACCCTGTTGCGGATCTCAGGTGCGATGTCGTTGGATGCATTCAATTCAGATCCCAAATATTTAAAGTTGCGAACAGTTTCAAACTTGTAGTTTCCTACCTCTAGATAGGAAATGCTGTATTTTTCAGTGGTCATGTATTTTGTTTTGTCTTGGTTGATTGCAAGATACATTTTACAAGCTGCAGCTTCTAGTGACGTAATGCCTCTTTTAATTCCTCGGGCGTTCGTGCAACAATGTCTACGTCACCAGCAAAGAAATTTGCAATTAATAAATTGTTTTTATTGTTTTCAAATAGAAAAATCGGAATGTATTGTTTCATAATGAAAGGTCAGAGAACCTTGCAGAAAAAGTGATATTATCTCAAGAATATATCAATAATAGTATCTGAAGAAAATGTTCGAATTTATATTTGAAAAGAAATAACATACACATAATGACTATGTAATATATAAATATTTTCAAGAATATTAAATATCCAACGTCGCCTTTTGAACATTGATAAATCTACAAAAAAAAGAGTTTAATTTTTATGTTTATTTTACTTGCACACACATCATTTGTTTCTTTACATTACTGCACAACTTCAGATGTGAAAAAAAAAAGGAATTTTGAAGTTTTCAACATGTTCTCTCTTATGTTTATAAGTATGTAAATATTCAAAAAGTCTTTAAAATACTTTTTTTAACTTTTATTACATTATATATTCACTTTTAAAATACTTAAAAGAGAAAGTTGTATACACATTATATTACACGTTTTTTGCAAGAAATATATTTTAGATTTTAGAGTCAAGACTTATTAACTGATTTTTATCCTACAGATATTACTTGACCTTTTATTCAGAAAATGTTTCTTCAATGCAAATATAGATCTAATATTGTGACTTAAATATCAGAGATAATATAAAGGAATAGATAGTTACTCTCTTAAACTCAGCTTCTGTCAGTAAAACTTGACTAGGATTCTCTGTAAAAATATCACTGGAGTTTTCGAACCATATAGATTATCTTACCCTTCTTAAGGGTAGGATAATCTATATGGTTCGATATCTACCCTTCTTAGAGGTAGGATAATCTATATGGATAATCTATGATACCTTCATAGCAGGAATATACCACCCTTTTTCAGTTCAGTATTATGAAGATCAAACATCAAACTTTTCTCATACAGTATATGTAAAAATACAGGTACTTGGTTTATGTAAAAATTTTACAAAAATAATAATTTTGCAAAAGTAGCAATTTTTTTAATGAACCAATGGACGAGAAATCAGGAATTAATAAATGATTCTCTCCAATCGATATAGTTAAAAAATATCAACATAATATCTTTCTTCTGTAGCCTTGAGGTAGGACCCCGCTTTATGAAAAGAACGATGTTGGATTCGATTCCCGTCATTTAAAAACATCTTCAGTTGAATGCTGTGTTTTTATTTTCTGCATGCATATTTTCCGAAACAATTGCTGAGGAGTTTTCCGGGTTTCCTCCTTTGCAATAATGAATATAGTCTACTTTGTTGTTGTTGCACCATCATGCTTCCTTGTACCTAGCCCTGAGTTGGGCTCTACCAGTTAGATAGAAGCAGCCCGTTGGAGTCTTCGGGATTTTGAAGCAGAGACCAAGCAGAGAAGACCCCCAATACTTGGCATGCCACCCCCAGAGGTATCATTTCACTTCGATTACATTGTTGTGACCACACCCTGTTTTAACGTGGCCTAGCCTCTTTAGCGAACTCGACGGATCTTCGTTTAAGCTGGGATTCAAACTCACTACCTTCTGATAATGAGAACGACGGCCTAATTTATCAGGCCTCCACAACCTCAAGTCTACTCTGTATAAAAAATTATCCAGATTATAATACACTGTATACATATTAGAAGATTTTATAACTGCCTTTTCGGCCATTAAAATTCAGTTTGACGGTGTAAAAGTACCTTTCTTTGTTGTTAGTTTTGCTGTAGTATCGAACATTATTTTCCTTTCGCATTTTGATTGTCAGAAGAATTGGATTTTACACGGTAATTTTGAATGACTGTATCATTAGTTTAACAATTTCTTCTGGGGAGGTTATTTTAAAAATATCGAAATATGATAAAAAAAGTATTATATATATATATATATATATATATATATATATATATATATATATATATATATATATATATATATATATATATATATCATCAGCATTGGCATGACAGCCCTTTGTGGGCTTTGGCCTTCTTCAGAAGTCTCTGCCATTCCACCCCTTTTCTAGAAATCGACCTTCCAGTTCTTGATTTAAAGTATATTGAAGTCTTTTTCCAGGCAGTCCTTCCATCTCTTTTCTTGGTCTACTACAGAAAGGGGTGGTGTTGAAGACCTTTATTGGTGTTCTCTATGT
This sequence comes from Latrodectus hesperus, assembly GCA_037975125.1. Lineage (NCBI taxonomy): Eukaryota > Metazoa > Arthropoda > Arachnida > Araneae > Theridiidae > Latrodectus > Latrodectus hesperus. Next base: position 2,138 of record JAJQOW010001075.1, on the reverse strand, counting down.
ACTCATTCTCATGAGGTGGCCTGCCCATCTCATTCTAGATAGTTTCATTGATTTAAGGATGTCTTCTTCTCCATAGATTTTGTACAGTTCAAAGCTATACCTTTTTCGACAGGTGTTATTTTCCAGGACAGCACCAAAAAAGTTCTTAGGACCTTCTCTCAAAAATCGCCAATGTTTTCTCTTCCTTCATCGTCAAGGTCCATGTCTCTGAAGCGTAGGTTAGAACTGGTTTTAATGTCTTTTGTATAACATTATTTTTGTCCTTCTCCTGATTAGGTGAGATTTCGAAAGAGGTCTTAGACCAAAGAAACAACGGATTATATATATATATATATATATATATATATATATATATATATATATATATATATATATATATATATATATATATATATATATATATATATATATATATATATACACATAAGAAAGATGCTAGTAATTGCTTACGTTTATTTAAGGTATCTTTGAGGCTTTTTACTAAAAAAATCTTTTTATACATATTTTATATAAAATTTCAAGATTATAAACATTTCCCATGATCATTACAATATAGTTCCACGCAATAATAAAATCCGATCAGAAGCTTCAAATTCTTAGTTACTAGCTTAAGCAGAGGTCCCTTTCAGCAGAGCAATATAGAAGCTCAAATATTCTCTCATCAATTTTAAGCTTCGCAATCCGTAAATACATTTTACCCTCAGCAGCAACTGTCAACACGCGAAGTTCCTACCCAAAACAGAGTCGAGATGAAAAATGTAACAATCAGTAAAAGCCATCACCCATCATTTTGAAAAGCAAGTAAAGGCGACGTCGACATTGCATCGTAAATTTACTTTTTCTTTTTTTTTAAAAAAAAAGGAAATCACCGAAAGATTAACGTTAGTTGGGAGGTAACGGCAATTTCAGGCGACACTGACTGACTCTGCATGTTTTTTTTTAACTTAGTTCATGAATTCTGTCAATGAAGACGCCTAAAATGAATTGCTTTCAAATCCTCAAATTACAGTTTAGAAGTTGTTATAGATGTCTTAGTAATTTTATTTGAATAATTATATCATGTAAGATAAAATTATTATCTATACAAGTAAATAATTATTAAAAATTAATTTCAAGCTAAATAATTGAACGTAAATTTATGTTAGGTTGAGGAATAAGTTCGCAGCGTTTTTACCAAAGACTTTTACGTAAACAAAAAACAATAATTATATCAGTAAGTTAATCAGTTATATATTCGCCGTTGTTGTTTGCAACCTCTTCCCACCTTTCGACCCATTTGTTGATGCTGTTCCGCCAAAAACCACCTGGTCTGGTGTCAAAAAATTGGTTAACGCTGTTGACTTTCATGCATCATCAAATTTTTAGAGAATGAGGACTTTAACACGTGATTTTGCGAACATATCAAATCTTGACTAAAAGAAGTAGTGAATCAGATTTTGTCCTAAGTTACCTGTTAAAAATAGTCGAGAAATACTTTCATGAAAATTATTATTGAAATACTTTTTTTCACATTTTTCATTTTACTGTGGAATCTAATATCTGCAGGAACTTCTTCAGTTTATACATCAGGGAGTAAAACAGCTATTCAAAAGGCGCATTAGATTGCATTTGCAAACAGGTTTATTTTAAATCAATAATTAAATTTTTATCTCATCTGTTTTTCCCCTCCAAAAGAATAAAATTCCTGATTTGTATAATAGAATATATAATCAGTCTAATTTTACAAATCTCTATTAAGACATGAAATGCCAAGTATTAACGATTTTTCATAAAATTAATTTTGCATTTTTCATAAAAGTTTTGCTTATTTACTTTTTGAAATAAAATTCTCAATGACGTTTATGTTCTTAATGTACTTTTACATTAATGTAGCCGCCTACCCTGTGTAGTGGTCAGAGTGCCTGACTGCGGATAGGGAGGTTCTGGGTTCGAATCCCATTTCGGGCATGGATGTATTTCCTCTCTCTGTCTATCCTGTCTTTGTATGAATGGTTGCCTATCCTATAAATGGGTTCCTACGGCATGTGTGTTCTGAGGAAGTTGGACTCCACACCAAAATAGAGTTCAGTCGGAAAAGTGGAGCAGCACTTCCCATGTTGCCAGCCTGGCTGGCACAAGACAACAACAAAATTAATGGA
>JAJQOW010001074.1:0-64745 GCA_037975125.1 Latrodectus hesperus | reverse complement strand
TTTTATTTTACCCTGGACATGACACAATAATTGTAAAATGTAAAGTTTATTCCTCCGAATAAAATTGATATTATGATAATACTTATGATAATAAGTAATATAATATGATAATAAGATTGAAATTTTCTGAAAAATTTTGTTTATCTTTGAAATGATTTTGCACCCCTCTGCTAGCTGTACCCGAGGCCCCCCTTGACTCCCCTTCGCTACGCCTCTGCAACTGTGTTTTAATTTTTTTAAAAGCATTCAAATCAACCCTCATAAAACTAATTTATCAGTGGTATTATGAGACATCTATTCAAAAATTTGTTCCATAAAAAAACTGCTTTAAACATAAATATAGAAATAACTACGTACAAACGACATACATTTTAAATAACACTCCTACAGAGAAAAATTTACTTAATAATAAAACCAATGTGTAAAATGAAAATTCATTTCAATTGCAATTGGTTTGAATGTTTCAAGTATTGAATATATATATATATATATATATATATATATATATATATATATATATATATATATATATATATATATATGAATAGTTTAAACATCACAAGTAGTTATCAAAACAATGGAAATACCGGTCAGTAAAGGATGACATTTCTGAATGTGCTTCGGAAGCATTATATAAGTTGTCAGATTTTTTTTATAAATAGGAATATATAACTCTGGTGATGCAGTAGATTTATTCCAGCTCTGGGTAAGAGTTAGATTTTCTTTAAAGAGTATAAAATGTAAATCTCTCATTTTTAAATACTGTAAAAGATCTACCTGGAGCAAAGTTATCGAAACATCCAAACTTTTAGGCATTTGTAGAGAATGGCTTCTAAATTATAATGATAGCAAACGCAGAGTGCTGCAAGACAATTTCTGCAAAGCAAAATAAAGGACGGAAAGAGAAGCACAGTAAAATAGACCGACAAGTATTGAAGCTGATTGTAATGTCTCAAATGTGAATCCAGCAAAAAGTATTTCAGAACTCAATCAACCTCTGTATTCTCCCGTATTGATAATTTGAGTTAAAAGGCACTTTCATGAATAGATAGAACATATACGACAGAGAGTACTTCCCATGTCACTTATAATAGATGCTAATTTTAAACGACGTCTACCTCTTAAAGTCACACTCACTCAAACTAGTAGATTGAAATATTGTCTAAAAATCCTCTTTCAAACTTTTATCTACAACAAAATGGATATATCATTGGAAAATACCTGCTCAAGTGTATGATTGTGAAGGTCACCCTCCAATCGACAATCAGGTGGATCTGTCATGATTTGGGCAGGAGTGTCACAGCTTTCAGCCTGTCTAATCATAACCTTTAAAAACAGGATCAATGGGGAGAAGTATAGAGAAATTTTAACGGTCCCTGCTATGATGCAAACTTTGTTTCCTGCAGGAGATGAAACTTTCTAGGATTAATGTTAATTTAGAGTTTTCAATATGGAGTCCCTCCGAGAAATTTCACAATATTTTCACAGTTGGGTACAATATTCCTCACTACACTATTCTCATCACTTGTATATAAAACGGTTCCTAGATGAATCCAAGCTCTATTACACGGAATAAAATGGACCTACACCATATTAAAAGATTTGACACATGTAAAATGTTGTTAGTTTGATAATCACCTCTATATTGTATTTTTATTTACATATTAAAATAATTGCACAATGTGCTTTATGTTTCACAAATTTAATAACGGATAACAAAATACTTTGGAATAAATTTTAAGTATCCCTTTTATTTCTTTGATTTCTTGAAATAGCAATCAAAATAGATATAGAGAGAAATAGAAATAACAATGTGAATAACAATCTATAAATAATATTCAGAGTTTCTAGATAGTTAAACAACAAAAGATAGTTTAACAATTAAAAATACACAAACTTATTAAAAATAAATTATTTCAAGATAAATGAAAAATATAGTGACCCATTGATAAGCACATTGGTATTGTTGGTAGATTTACATAAATTTTTCGTTTGTTTGTAGCACAAAAGTCAGTTTTTGTAAACTAACCCATATTTTTCACTAAAGGATTAATTTAATCAAGACCTGCAGTTTAAAGTGGATTCTGAATCACTACAAATATCCTTTACCAAGATGGGATTCGAATTCACGAGCCCTTGTATCGAAGAACAGGACTGGAGACCCAGTACCGTAAGTACTTTTTTATTCTCCTAGCAATTGGGCAGAGATGAAAGTTTTTAAAAGGAATAAAACATGTTTATGTTCTTGAAGAGAACAAAAGTCCGAAATTGTGCGGATCGCAATATAAGTAATTACACAATAAGTTCAAATCAATATTAATTACGGTTTAAATTAATTCCTGATGTTGATAGTAAAATACAAAAATTTAGCATAGTTTAAATTTTAATTTAGGCTACATGCCAACATCCAAGCTTAAAATTCACTTTATTCCAAGTAGCGTTCTCATTTCAATCCGGGAAAAATTTCGGCGAGAAACGAATTTTATTTATATAGACTCACACACAATATATAAACACATACACTTAAAGGAAATCAAATTCCAAAATCAGATTTGAAAATTTTGAAATAATTCTTAAAATCAGTTTAAAAGAAAGAAAATACATTTTTTAAACTTACTAATATTTCGACAAATTAAATGATACATCATTTCTCCTTCAATTAAGCAATTGAAAACTAACGCAAAAAGAAAAGTTTTGATTAATTATTAAATTTTTTTTTTTAGTAAATTATTTCTGATATCAGCATTTGAACTTCCAGACTAATTAAAACACAAAATCACAAAGCCCGCGGCAGCAAAGAACTCAAAGTGTAGATGTTTCTTCTAGAGGGGAAAGAAACGTTTCTCTCCCCTTCATATAAAATTGGGTTTTAAAACTGGAATTAAGAAGTACGCAACATGTTGGTTTTTATGAAAATATTGATAAACTGTTTTCTCTTTTTTTAGGAAAAATAGAAAGAATTGATATCCCATTATAATATTTTCGGTTTTGTTTTTGATATAAACAAAATAAAATATGAAAATTTCATTTTTTTCTTTACTTCTAAATGAATTATTTAATAACTTGTTGGAGTTTTAGGTGTGGTAACGTTTTGTTATAAATTTTTATGTAGAAAATTAAAAAGTTAGTTACAAATTAGTTAGTTAAAAAAGTTAACTTTTACAATTTTCTCAATCAAAAATGTTTTTATCACTTAAGTTTATCGAACACTTCAGCATTTTTAATAACAAATTTTCAATATACGGAATGGTAATAACTTTAATATATTATTAAATTTCATTAAATTTTAAAATCATTTTTAAATAATTTACACAAAACAAATGGACTGAAAATAAAAATTAAAAAAAACTGAATATCGAGGAAAAGTTAAATGCGAATACACAGATATGCCTCAGAAAACTCAGGAAAATAACTTAGATAAGCTTCTTTTAACACATAATTTCCTTAGGATATAATTAATTTTTAACTGAGAAATTTTTTTAAGTAAATGTGAAGTTATCAGACTTTAAATTTAACTTTTAACAATTGGAACTAATGCTTTAGGACATTTATATAGCTTATGAGGAATTGAGTATTTTCGTTAAACAGTTCTTTTTAATATTAACAAACAAACAAGAAAATTGTTTTAAAAATTCATACTTCTATGTCTATTTCAATTATCATTTTTAAGCTTATCATTTCCTAATTTTTCATCTTGTAAGTTTCATTCACTTTGTGACTTTATAATAGCATTTATACAGAAAAGTAATACTTATATTAAAAAGATAAATGCAAATATTCGTAAACAAAAAAACAATAAGCATATGAAATGTTAACAGTTAAGAACTTTATAAACAATTATAATAATTTCATTACACTCACTAGAGTAATAATTTCCTAAAATTCACTACATTAATAGAATAATTACTATACTTTGGATAATTAAATAAAAAATGTTCAAAGATTCTTGAGCATTATCTTTTTGAAATTTATTCTTGAACATGAACTTGAAGGAAATATTTGCCATCGAAAATACGACATGAAATAAAAAAGTTAAAAGCATATATTACCTCGTTTAGTATTGAGCTCAAGTTCGTAAAATCATTCTCAAATAAATGACTGCGATTTCCATACAGAACAATTATTAGAAAACGATTATTAATTTATTATTATCTAATATTCTATATTTTTGAGGAAAATTTAGTATGGTACAACGAAACTTGACAGCTCAGCAGCAAAAATAATTGAAAGCACTCTAACATCTGCCGCTGTCGTTTTCCCACACACAAAAGAATATTCATAAATATAGATGCTTCATACATCATAGTGAGCACAAATTAAAACACCACACAGACGGATGAGTGAAAACAATCGACTGTATTCATAAAACAAAGATCTTCCGCCAATCAACAATGGCAAACTAGAAGAATTTGCTTTTCCTTATTTAACATTTATAAGGTTTGTTTTTTTAATTAACTCCAGCCTGCCAACAGAAATCTTACAGCCTGAGGAATCTTGCGACTTCTTTGAATTTTAAATATTCGAATACGATAGTAAACGCAGTTGATAATCAAGTACAGAACCCTCCTATCATAATGATAACGCCTTTCCCTACCAAATTACCGCGTTATCTAGAACTTATTCACTTCTGTTTAAAAAGAGAAAAAGATAACTAAAAATGTGTTTTCGTAATACCTCAAAAATTAGATGTGAAAAAAATCGTAGGTATGTATCGTAAGGAATATAAAAGCTAGTAAACCTCATAGCAGCCTCCTTCATAGATATACATTAAAAAGGCATAAATTTAATACTGTTTAACAATTTGTGGTCCAATGATCATATCTAGGATCAAAAGAAAGCATTCGTAACTCTAAATTAAGGTAAAATTACTGAATTATTTTGGTTAATTTGTGGCTCAAAAGTCATTTTTGTACACGAAGTCTAATAAGATCAGGAACAGCAGTTTAAAGAGTATTATGAATCCCCATTACCATGCACGTGATTCGAACACACGAATTGTTGAATTAAAGACCAGAACAGCAATCGTCTGGCTGCCAGTTTAGTATATACCAAAACAGGCATCACCTCCTTAGTGGTGTTTATTCAATTTTTTATTCCATATATATATATCGATTTGAAATCAAATATTTTAATATAAATTATTTAAATTGCTCTATTAAATATTGCAATTGAAACTAACCTATCGTACATAAATTTATGCATAAACTAGATTGCAAACCAATTCACTAAATTTGTGGGAAAATAACTTATTTAAGGATGAATAGTTCATGTAAATAATTAACTGTCTTAAAGATTCTAAGACAATTCTGTCAAAAAAGTAAAATAATGAGTGGTTGCCGGCTGGCAGTTTTCAGAGGTCCCTGGATCTGGCGATCCTCTACCCTCATTAGATAGCTGGTTCTTGTTTGGAGAGCTGTAAGTTGAATCTGATTGGCTTAAAACTAGTTTGAGCCAACCAACTTGTCTAGTGATCAGTGTGCCTGACTGCAGATAAGGACGTCCTGGGTTCGAATCCCGGTTCAGGCATGGATGTACTTTCTCTCTCTATCTATCCTGTCTTTATCCTTTCCTTGTATGAATGAGATGTAAATGGTTGCCTACCCTATAAACGGGTACCTATGGCATGTGTGTAGAGCAAAGTCGTACTTTCACCGTCATGGTGCTGTGATTAAAACGAATCGATCGACTTAATTTGTTCCCAATCGATTTAATTTGCATAGCATAGCGAGCTTGGCTTGTCCAAGTGTCATTAGTAAACAACAACAACGAGTTTGAAATTTTAATGGACGGGGACTATGGTTATTTCATAAAATTTATTTCAGAATTTTAAAAGTTCTTGTTGATTAATTTATTATTAATGAGAAATATATATTTAAATTAAATGAAACTAATAGAATAATAAAGGAAATAATAAAGGAATGAATTGCGAGAAATAAAAATATTTACATAAGAACAGGTAAAGGTATTTACAAGAATTTATACACGTTATATTATTTATAAGGTATAACTTGGTCTGCAATACAATATCTATTTTTATCTTTTTTGTAAAATAATGAGGGAAAAACTTCAACTGTCTTTCAAAAGGCACATTTAATATCCAAGCTTAAAATATGAAAAAGAAAAGTTCGAAATTAAATAAAGAATGCAACTATTTTGTTGTATTCTTTTATTGAAACGCACGATATAATGATAATAAGTTGTGTATAACATGCATAAAACACAGGTGGCGATACCGATCAAAAATCTTCATTCCCTTTGGTCCACTGAATGTACAGCATAATTCGTAGTAGAAGACTCCCAAGTTCAAATCCACTGCTGTTGAGCAAAGAGTCTGATCCAGTTCATTTATCTATCTATTATGAATATTGCTTACGAATTACTGAATGAAATTTACTCTCGTGTGCAAACATTTGAAGGAAAAATCGACATTCATAGCGGTGCAGGTGAGCCTCATACTGTAGTTTTAGGTTAACGGATTGGAAAAATCGACAGGGACAGACTCCGAACAAAAATTAATATCCAAGATGGATATAAGATTCAGCCCCACCACAAAATGAAGACTAAATTACTGACCATACAGCTGGATGAACGGGAGATGGTGCTGCATTTCTTTTATACACATGTTTAAATACACCCGTGTATGCATCTTATCAGTGCATTACATGTAACAGTCGCATTATGTATTGCATATTATATAATTAATCTTCAGCAATGAATAGTTTGGAATTCCATAAATGTCCATTTTAATACCTAAATAGGCATGTATTTCTAGTACCCGGATGGTAAAGCAGCAATTTCGGTACCTACCCCCAGACGAATTTCGCTTTTGAAAACATTCAAGGGTCGAACTCACAAACATTTAAATTACTAGTCATTGTTAATTATATTCAAAAAAATATTCAGCGTGCCTGACTGCGGATAAGGAGGTCCCGGGTTCGAATCCCGGTTCGGGCATGGATATACTTTCTCTCTCTATCTATTCTGTCTTTGTCCTTTTCTTGTATGAATGAGGTGTGAATGGTTGCCGACCCTATTAACGGGTACCTATTGCATGTGTGTAGAGCAAAATCGTACTTTCAATTTCATGATGCTCTGATTAAAACGAAAGACGCTTCTAATTGACTTAAATTCGCATCGCCAAGGCAAAGCGAGCTTGGCTTGTCCAAGTGTCATTAGTAACAACAACAAAAAATATATTATTTTTCCCTTCAGCATTCATTGTACCCATGAGGAAATAATTTTTATGGAGCCTTCAGTTTTCAATAATTGTCAATGATCTACAAGCGTTTATAACCTCGAAAGCCAAAAAATAAATAAAACTAATCTTCATTTGTAAATTAATGTACAGATTTCGTACCTCTAAAACATAAGATTTAAAAATAAAAGAATATACAAAAAGTGAAAAGCCACAGTAATCATTACAATAGAAATTAAAAATATTACAAATGAAAGATTGAGTATTTTGTAGATCATATACTTTTGAAATAAAGGTATAAGCTAATATTAATTTAAAAACATTTTGATTGGATTTCTTTGAAGATTATAGCTTTATTTAAAATAATATAAAAATTCTTTCTCTGATAAAAACGAAGTATATTAAGTATCATTAAATATATAGAATAAACATTTTTAAATTTTCAATTAAATCGGTTATGCAATCAGCAATCAATATATTGGGTTGTTCAGAAAGTAATTTCGTTTTTCCAAAGTGGATCAACTTTTTGCTAGTAAAAATCAACCACTTTATGAGTGTGAAATCATGCTACTACCAGAAAGATGGTAAAAGCTATTGGACTAGAATGGACAATAAGATATTTATTCGTTATACGTTTTCCATTTTCAAGAAAAACGAATTACTTTCCGAACAACCCAATAGTAATCAGCAACGCTGGCTGTCATATAATTTTTATTTTGTATAAACTTTAATTTTGAGACATAAGTTTGGGATAACAATGATCGTAATGTAATGAGTTAATGTTCACTGAAGTTTGGTTAGTTAAATACAACTACGAATGGTTACCGAAGTTTTGTTCCTTAAATACAATTACGAATGTTTTCGGAATTTTGCTCAGTTAATAAAAAATATTTAATATACAACAATATAATACAATCCATCAAAAATTTCACGCGTATACTAGAAAGTTTTTTTATTAGTTTATTATTGGGGCTTATTAGTATGTAAAAGTTATTATGTAAATTTATTCACACTCAAAAATCTCAGAAAATTTTTTTTGTAGATTTCTCAGATAATACATTTAAAACTAACTTCCAACAGTTATTTTAAATAGTATTAATAAATTATAAATATATTAAAAGATAAATTGACAGAAAATAGTATTGTTCACCATGAAAAAATATTTTTATCAAAAACCAAACTTTGGCGGAAAATTTGAATTTTTAGATTATTCAAACATTTTAATCCTCGTAAGCAAACATTAATAATTTATTAATGCATAAAATATGAACAGATCAAAAATGAATATACAAACGTGTAAATAACTCTAATATCCAATTAGAGGAAAAGGATTGATAATAATAATATCAATCCTTTTCCTCTAATTGGAAATTTCTCAATAAATGATTTAATGTGTATAGATTTTACTGTAGATAGCCATTTAATCAAACTAATTTTGGTTGAAAAAAGTTCAACAATGAGAAATCTTAAGCAATGAGAGTTCAAGTAAAAAGAAAACATCATTTACGATCAAACATATCGAGAAGTTTTAATATAAAATTTTCATTTTAATACAATGCTTACCTTTTCACCAGTTCATTTTAAATTCAAACCGGAATCCCCAAACTATTATCATAAAATAACACAACTAGATGTTCCCATCATAATAGTATTTTCTAGAATGTTTTCACCAGTCCTTTGTTTGCTTACAACCTTACAAGGTTGCAAGAATCGCAGGGTTACCAGAGAAAGTAGAATGATGCTTTGCCAAACTCATTGCACACATTAATTCTTGGCGCCAACAAAATGTCATCTTTATAAGCAGTGAACTTTATAACCTTTAAAATTCGCACTAAGCAATTTCTGTTTTTTTCATCTGTTTTCTTATGAGGCAAGTATTTAAAAAGATATTTTGCCCTAAATTTCTTTGCAAAGGTATAAATGATTTCTTTTTTCGTATTTTTTAAGGGTATTTAGATAACAAAGTTAAAAAATAATAACATTTTGAATGTGTGTGTGTGCTGAAAATTATTATAAACTTGGTTCTCTTCCTTAATATTTCCTTTTGTTAATTTTATTTATTTATTTTTTTGCTCATTTTATAGTAACACGTTTCTTATTCTGCAGATATATTCTCCATCATATCGATGAAATTAACTATCACATCAATAATTAATATGCGAAAATTTCCGACTTATTGCATGAAATGTTTTGATTTAAGATTTTCCGATTCATATTTCATTCACTTATAATTTGATTTTGTCAAGAAATTAATTTAAAAAATATGATAGATATAAAATAGTATTTATTAAAATATCACATTTTTTAATTTTACAACATAAAAAAATATAATATAAATTACAATGGAGCATCGAAAACCAAATATTAAATATTGAAAAAAATTTGTTTATTGTTTTCACTTTTAAAAATACAGCACCAATGATTTTATCTGTTGTCCCTAACTCGTCCTGGGTTCGAATCCCGTTTTGGGCAGTGATGTATTTTCTCTCTCTATCTATCCTGTCTTTGTCCTTTCCTTGTATGAATGAGGTGTGAATGGTTGCCTACCCTATAAACGGGTCCCTATGGCATGTGTATCCTGAGGAAGTCGGACTCCACACCAAAATATGGTTCAGTTGGAAAAGTGGAGCAGCGCACCCCATGTTGCCAGCCTAGCTGGCACACGACAACAACAACAACATGATTATTTCTAAACATTATTCATGTGGATGGAACTTAAACATTATAAACAGATAAAAAAAAACAGAAATTTAATTTTCTGCTGCAGAGTTTCTTTGAATTAACGTCATCTACAAGTAACCAAATATAGCATTTTTGGATGATTATTTTTAGAAATGAAATATTTTGTAAGCGTATCACACACAAAAAATTTGTTTGCTTTACGTTCAAACAATTATAAAATGTTAAGGTATACAATTTAAAATTAAGGTTTATTCACGTTTTGCTGGACTAAACTGTTTTTCGATTTTATATTTATCATATATTAGAACACTCTATGTTTATAATTTATTGGAACACACTGAATCGATTATGTTTTAGAGCAGGGAAGGGCTGTAAACGGCCCCCGGGAAGTTGCGGCCGTGGGGGTAGAATTTTAATTTGTTCGTCCGATAGAAATTAAAAGAAAATATGATTTATATATTTCATATCCATCTCCTTTTCTACTTTTTTAAATATTTTTTTCTTTCTTTTTTTAAAAAGGACTGATGATTATTGTACTTATCTATTTATGTTCTATAAAACATAAATCGACGGATACAGCAAGTACAGGCAGCTGTAATCTTTAAAGTGTTAAAAGCGGAAGTTCTTTCTTTGTCATAGCTGTAGACTAGAGACAATGAGCGTTATCATTTTCTCGTATATATGACATATATGAGAATCCAATGTAGGTGAATCACATATAGCAGCAGACAGCGCATATTTTCATCCAGAGGCATTTTCTTTTGGCGCGAGTTTTAATATTACTGATTGAGTATGAAAAGATTGCGGACATAGAGCATCATTGTGAGTAGTGCTGAAAGTATTGTTGTTGTTGTTGTCGTGTGGCAGCTAGGCTGGCAACATGGGGTACGCTGCTTCACTTTTTCAACTGAACCCTATTTTGGTGTGGAGTCCGACTTCCTCAATACACACATGCCATAGGTACCCGTTTATAGGGTAGGCAACCATTCACACCTCATTCACACAAGGAAAGGACAAAGACAGGACAGATAGAGAGAGAAAGTACATCCATGCCCGAACCGGGACTCGAACCCAGGACCTTCCTATCCGTAGTCAGAGACTCTGACCACTAGACAGGGCGGGAAAGCTGAAAGTATAAAAAGTACAATAGCGTAAACCCCAAAATGGCTACGAAAAATCATAAAGTTGATTCAGAGTACCGTGTTTTTAATGATGAATAGACCTGGAAATATTTTTGTTTTTACAGTTGTTAAAGATAAACCTGTGTATCTGATCTGCAGTGAAGTTGTATAGAAGTCTTTAAAGAATGAAACATTTACCGACATTTTATATCTAAGTATAAGAATTCCAATTACGAAACAATATCTCAATATAAAAGGAAACAAAATGTCGAAAGTCTTTGTAAAAAATAATCAGGTCAACAAAAAAATCTTTTAAGAAGGTAAACACTACCCAAGGTGCCGATCGATGGCTGAGTGGTTAGCGCTCCTGATTCCTGAGCTGTGGGTCCTGGGTTCGAATCCCGATTCGGGCATGGATGCTTCTTTCCTTCTCTGTTTTCTCTGTGTTTCTCTGTCCTTTCTTCTGTGGTGTTGTATGAATGTGACCCACCCTATGAACGGGTTTGTGGTGGTATGGCGCGGGCAACGCTACTCGCCTCAGTGACTTGGTTCACAGGTGCCCGCTGGGTAACGACAAATGAGTAGCAGTTTCTGGCCTTGTTGTGGCATAAGGTTCAACCCTCAAGTGCCCGCCGTTGGAAAAAAACACTATCTAAGAAGCAGCTACACATTCAAGTTTCGTTGTATCCTACACAGTATTACTAAAAATAATAAAGCTCTCGGTGATTTCAAATTTTGCTCCATAGCTATGGATGACATAAATGATACTGCTCAGTTAGTATTATTTCTAAGAGGTGTTGGTGAGAGCTTTGAAATCACCGAGCAACTGGCGCGCATGCGTTTCTATAAAGGGAACTACAACGGGATGTGATATTGTTCGTGAATTTCAGGTAAGGCTTCTAAATTTGAGGGTGCTCATAACAAATATGTGTAATATTACGAATAACGTAATATTACGATGAAGCACCAAATATGACTGGAAAAAAATCTGGATTTTTTGGACTCTTTAATCAAAACTATCCAGAGCACATTGCTGTTTTTCTACATTGTGTCATACATTTAGATGCTCTGTGCCAATCAGCATTGAATATGAAACCTGTGTTTGATGCAGCTTGTAAATATTATTCGATCTCGTGGGCTTACCCGCAGGCAATTTTGAGATTTTCTACAGGCTGAATACTCTGATGCACTGTATTGCACAAAGAGTAGGGTGGCTTTGTGCAGGATGTATTTTCGAGTGTGTCGTTCTTCCTTGAGAAACAGCGTTCTGCGGAGTGTGAAATGTTAGAAAATACAGAATGGCTTTCGGACTTTGCACTTTTCTTAGATTTCTTTTTTGTCTTATGAGCAACTTGAATATCAAGATGCAGAGGGAAAAATTAATTTCTCGACAATATATTGGCTCATCTCAAAGCTATTAAATTAAAACTTAATCTATTTACCCTTAGAATTGGAATCGAACTCCGAGCCTTTCACTCCAAAAATCATATTCCACTACTGTGTAGATTTTAATATTCATTGCTTTCTGTATTATGGAAAGTTATTCACATATAGGGAGGCTAAAAACTCAAACTAATTAACGATATATATGGAGAAAATAGTTGTACATTTGCTTTTGTTTAATAGAAGTTAGATTCGAACATCTAACCTTTCATTTTGAAGCGCGACATAGAATCTTGGCCGATTGTACCCTAATTATTTTTTGACGAAATAAATAACTCCAATGTATTATCTGTATGTTTAAAAAAAAGAGGCAAAGAATAATTTAATTTATATCTGCTTATCAATCAATCAATAAGAATATTTAAAATGGTATTTGGAATTTTAGAAGAAATATTTCAAATGTTTATACGACTAAATAAAACCTGAATACTTAGCAAATAATGTGGCATTATCATTTCGTCACACATGACATTAAAATGAAAATTGATTGGTTAATTTTATTTACTGGGTAAAATCTTAAATATTTCTCAATAACTTTACTGTTATTTCATTTCATAACATTAAAATCAAAATTGTTTGGTTGGTTGAATTGGTTGATAAGATTTGTTGGTTGATTAAAAATTGGTTGTTGGGTCAGGAGTTTAGGTACAAGAATCATTATGCTGGACTGTCTTTTGCCATTAAAATTTTTGGTATTTTATTTAACATACTTAACAGTATTTTTTAAAATATATAGGGATCGAAACAAACTGACTTTTGGTTAACTTTATATTTTGGTAGAAAATTGGAAATTTGATTTTTATTATAAATGTTAAATCTCTCTCTCTCTCTCTCTCTCCATCATAAAATATAGCAAAAATAATCCGTCAGAGCGCAGTTATTTGAGCATTTCTAATTGAACGCATAGGGCTATAGTCCGACAATGAAAGTTAGTTTGGATGCAACATGTATGTTTTATACAGAATATTTTTAAAAATTTTTCTTAATTTATACAGTGAAGTTTTATTTTCAATGTGTTTGTGAAACACATTTTTTACATCAAATTTATTGGTATTTTATGAATCTAATATATTACATACCAAGGAGTAAAAAGAATTTTCGTGATGGCTAGTTTTGCATCTTTTACCGTCAACTTGCCATTAATATAAAATATTGCTGGAATTTTTAGTAGCAATGTCTGCGTTATCTTTACCATTAAAGAACACATAATTTGTGATATTCTGTTAAAGTAAATAATGTCGTTATTCATAGGCAGTTTAAATATTAAAAGACTTTTAAAATGGACTGACTTATACTGAAAGTATTATTCAAGGCATATACAACTTATAAATACACCTCTCGAATTTGAATAAGAATATATGTTTTGTAAATTTGTCTTTTAATGATATTTAATGTCGCGACAATTGCAGGACATTGCCTAGCTGGCAGCCGAATGGTTAGCGCTCTTGCTTTCGGTTCAACTGTTCGTGGTTTCGAATCCCACCTTGGGCATGGATGTTTGTAGTAATTCGGAATTCACTTTAAACCGTAATTTTCCGGTCTAATTTGCCCTCGTGTGCAAAAAATGACCGTTGAGCGACAAACAAACCAAACCAATTTCAGGACATTTTGGCAGTAAAAATGGAATTAAATTCTCAGGATTTTTGTGAAAATGCTGAGTATTAAAAATAAGTTGCTGAAGCAACATTTGGCTATTTTTTAACCTTCTCTGAAGTTTTGAAAGTAGATATTACTTCTTTTTGTTTCATTCAAATGTTGCACACACACATACATACACGACACACAAAATTACTGAATTAATATATTTTATTTAATATCGACAAATAAATTGAGGATTTAAATATGTGATTCAACTTAACGTCATAGAGAATCTGATATAAAAGTCAGGTAATCGGATATTGTTGTTGTAACTATAATGACACTTGGACAAGCCAAGCTCGCTATGCCTTGGCTATGCGAATTTAAGTCAATTGGGAGCGTCTTTCGTTTAATCAGAGCACCATGAAGGTGAAAGTACGACTTTGCTCTACACACATGCCATAGGAACCCGTTTATAGGGTAGGCAACCATTCACACCTCATTCATACAAGAAAAGGACAAAGACAGGATAGATAGAGAGAGAAAGTACATCCATGCCTGAACCGGGATTCGAACCCAGGACCTCCTTATCTGCAGTCAGGCTCGCTGACCACTAGCCAAGTAGAGCGGCTATTGGATATATTTATGTTAGTCACGAGAACTTAAATTTTTCAGTCAAAATGCAAATAGATTTGAGAACAGTTACGAAAACTTCGCAGTATATGAAAATAACAATTAAGTCGTGAAATTGCTAAATTGGGAGCAATTAAATTTTAAAATAATTATTAAATTAAAGTTTATTATATATCCAATGAGGATTCTTCCTGTATGACATATAAATTTTAAATTGAGAAAACCGCGATTAGTATTTGGTAAAGAGAAAAAAATAGTAACCAGTAAACGATCACGTAATTACTAATGTATCTTGAGGGCGAATTGATTTAGAGATGGTTCTTAAAATAACAAATTAACTGGGCCTTTCTTTGTTTAATTATTATTAAAAACATGTTTCTACCCGTTGGTTGATACATAATCAATGCATTTACACTTGTATCTTGCACGCACACACACACAAATAAATTTCTTAACATTTAATAATAGATATATAATTATTTTACTAAAACTTTTTGAAGAATG
Source organism: Latrodectus hesperus (assembly GCA_037975125.1). Taxonomy (NCBI): domain Eukaryota; kingdom Metazoa; phylum Arthropoda; class Arachnida; order Araneae; family Theridiidae; genus Latrodectus; species Latrodectus hesperus. The sequence goes on along the minus strand of JAJQOW010001074.1, from coordinate 49,589 downwards.
TATAATTCAAGAATCGCTTTATATATAAATATTCAATTGAGTGAAAGACGTAATATCTTTTTTGGCTTTTCTATCCTGTATAACTCAGCTTATATATATTGTTGCAAATTTATAAATAATGATTATATTTGTCTTAAAATATCTCAGACAGATCGGAAATTCTCACATTTTGGGCAAAAATTGCGGTATTTAGACGTGTTGTAGTTTAAAAGCGAATTTCCTAATGATTTGGCGACTTGGCGACAGTTGGCGAGATTTTCGGTGACTTGACGACGGTTGGCGAGATTCTTGGCAACTTGGCGAGAAATTGATACTTCTGGAAACATTCATCACCTAAGCTCTAGGACCAATATTTTTCGAGATAGCCTAGAAGCTTCCAGAACCTTGGCGAAATTGGTAGATTTCTCCGCCAAGTCAGGTATAAATACCACAGCCCGACATGGAAGAGTTTAGTTTTGTGAAGACAGTCAGTGAGTGAAGACGCGCTGCGATTAGTTGTGAATGCTAGTTGTTCTCTGTCTGAGGTATTTGAGACCTGTGATTGGAAGCTGTTTCTTATTATATCTGACGAATTGTAGCTGTATAATTGTGATTGTTACAGCGGGAATCTCGTATATCTAGTGAAGTTTTTACGAATAAAAGTCTTGTGTTCATTAAGTGGTTGCTTTATTCAACTCTCAATCGACACGAACCCGTGAAGCTCGGTACAACTGGTGTCAGAATCGGGGTTGAAGAGTTGATGCAGCGTGTCACAAGAAAAAAGGATATGGATTTAATGAAAAGTCTTCTCGAAAAATTAGCGGAGCAGATGGCTGAGATGAAAGCTGGACAAGAAGAGATGAAAGCTAGACAAGAAGAGATGAAAGCTGGACAAGAAGAGATTAAAACCGAGATGATTAAAGAGATATAATCTGGACAGGAGGAGATGAAAGCTAGACAAGAAGAGATTAAAACCGAGATGATGAAAGAGATAAAATCTGGACAGGAGGAGATGAAAGCTGGACAAGAAGAGATGAAAGCTAGACAAGTAATAATAGATAAGTAATAAAGCTAGACAAGTAATAAAGGCGCCGATGTGAAAGCTGGACAAGAAGAGATGAAAGCTAGACAAGAAGAGATGAAAGCTGGACAGGAGGAGATGAAAGCTGGACAAGAAGAGATGAAAGCTAGACAAGTAATAATAGATAAGTAATAAAGCTAGACAAGTAATAAAGGCGCCGATGTGAAAGCTGGACAAGAAGAGATGAAAGCTAGACAAGAAGAGATGAAAGCTGGACAGGAGGAGATGAAAGCTGGACAAGAAGAGATGAAAGCTAGACAAGTAATAATAGATAAGTAATAAAGCTAGACAAGTAATAAAGGCGCCGATGTGAAAGCCGGACAAGAAGAGATGAAAGCTAGACAAGAAGAGATGAAAGCTGGACAAGAAGAGATTAAAACCGAGATGATGAAAGAGATAAAATCTGAACAGGATGAACTTAAAAAAGAACTTAAGAAGGACATTGTAAGTGTTAAAGAAGAATTCTCCAACATCATTCAGGAGAAGATGAATGCAATGGAAGATAAGGTAACTTCAGTAGAAACTAAAGTTCTGGAGATAGAAGAAAACGTTGAAGAAGCATTAGACAATATGAATAAGAAGATTGAAAGCTTGGAGAAGCAAATGTCAAACGAACATGAACCCAACGTGGCATTTGTGCCTTCCCTAGCCAATATTAAACTCTAACATTTCATGGGAAATCATCCTGGCAAGTATACAAGACCCAGTTTATGATGGTAGCGGAAGCTAATGGATGGAATCCCTGAGCCCAAGCTTTTCAGCTGGCGGCTTCTTTAAGAGGAGACGCGGCTGACTTCCTCGAGACGCTTCCAGAGGAGCAGAGGCACGATTTCCAAGCCCTGTCGAGTGCGCTTGAGCTGCGGTTTGGAGATAAGTGCACTAAAGAATATAGCAGACTACAGTTAAAGTCCCGCTATCAAAAAGCGGGTGAAAGTCTGCAAAAATTGGCTGCCGATATTCAGCGACTTTCCCATCTAGCATTTTCGGACTGCCCAGCTGAGACACGTCAAGATCTGGCTCTCCGTCACTTCATCGATAGTGTAAGGGATCCGGAGATACAGAAAACACTTAGACTTGCCGATGTCAAAGATATTGTATCTGCCCTAGTCTACGCACATAAGATAGAGGCTGCCCAGCAGGCCGCGCGTAAAGACCGGTACTCAATTAGAGCCGTCTCTGCTATTGATACGGACTATGATCTAAGAAAACAGATCGAAGATCTGCGGAGAAAATTTCGTAACTTAGAATTGAGTAAAGGCGGCAGAAACACGAAAATTCAGTGTTGGACTTGCGGTGGAGTCGGACACGTCCGTAGATACTGTCCGAAACCAAAAGATGGTGGAATTTCTAAAATGGAAATACGTCAACGCAAAGAAACTCTTCGTGGAAATACTGATGCATTATCAAGGAAACCGTATAATGAAAGCTGCTGATATTGTTCTAGAGTAGAGAAGAACTATCAGTTAGTAAATCCTTCGGTATGCCAAGTTACTGTTTCACCTCCATCGAAACCAGACCCATGGAGTGATAAAGAACTTAGGGAAGCCCAAAAAGAAGACCCAGATATAAATCCAATTTTAGAATTAAAAGAATCTTCCAGTATGAAACCAAGTTGGCAGGATATCTCCACCTACAGTCCTGCTACTAAACAATATTGGGCTCTTTGGGACTCACTCCATATAAGAAATGGCGTCTTATACAGGAAATGATGATGGACGTAATTTCAAATGGCAGCTTGTTCTTCCAAAATCAAGAATTTTAGATGTTTTGAAAGAATTGCATAGTAGCTGGAGGCCACTTTGGAGTAATGAAAACTCTACAGAAGGTTCAAGAACGCTTCTATTGGAGCAAAACTAGACAAGATGTAGAGAAATGGTGTCAATCTTGTGATGACTGTGCGGCACGTAAGGGACCAAAGAAACGTAGCCGAGGAAGGTTGCAGCGGTACAACGTAGGAGCACCTTTTGAGCGAATAGCATTAGACATTTTGGGTCCTTTACCACGATCTTCAAATGGCAACAAATACATAGTAGTTGTCATGGACTACTTTACTAAGTGGCCTGAAGCGTTTGCAATCCCCGATCAAGAGGCAACTACAGTAGCCGAGGTTCTTGTGCAGCAATGGGTATCCAGATTCGGCATACCCTTACAAATCCATTCTGATTAAGGGACAAATTTCACCTCTGTTATGTTTAAAGGAATGTGTCAAATTCTCGGAATAGACAAGACGCCGACCACGCCACTTCACCCACAATCGGACGGCATGGTAGAGAGATTTAACAGAACCATCTTGAATAATCTGTCACTTATGGTTTCCAGAAATCAGCAAGATTGGGATTTGAAGCAACCGTTGTTTCTGCTTGCATATCGCAGTGCTGTCCATGAGACTACCGGATATACTCCTTCACAGATGCTCTTTGGTTGTGAACTTCGTCTCCCTTGTGATCTTGAGTTTGGTCGTCCACCAGATACATCTTCATCGCCAGAGGAATACCTTCGAGACCTTCACGCACGTCTTGAAGATGTCCATAACTTCGCTCGAGACAGAATCAACCTGACGACTGAAAGAATGAAAACAGGGTATGACACAAGAGCGACAGGACATGTATTTCAAGAAGGTGACAAAGTTTGGTTGTGGAACCCGATTCGACGTAAAGGACTTTTTCCAAAGTTGCAAGCCAACTGGGAAGGTCCCTACACAGTCCTAAAAAGACTGAACGACGTCGTGGTTCGTATAAGGAAATCATTTCCCTCAAAACCAAAGGTAGTACATTATGATAGATTAGCTCCTTATCGTAATGTAAAGTAAAAATTAGTAGACCATGGTCTCTTTGTAAATAGTATAGATAATTTTAATCTTTTCTATTTTCTTGTATTTTTAGTTGCTTGTGTATGTAATGTGCTCTGTATCATCTTGAAATGTAAATTCTCTTATATTAAATTTGGCCTCCTATCAGGGGATTGTATTAACTGGGACGTGCAATCCTTGAGAGGGGGGCAATGTTGCAAATTTATAAATAATGATTATATTTGTCTTAAAATATCTCAGACAGATCGGAAATTCTCACATTTTGGGCAAAAATTGCGGTATTTGGACGTGTTGTAGTTTAAAAGCGAATTTCCTAATGACTTGGCGACATTTGGCGAGATTCTTGGCGACGGTTGGCTAGATTCTTGGCGACTTGGCTAGAAATCGATACTTCTGGAAACATCCATCACCTAAGCTCTAGGACCAATATTTTTCGAGATAGCCTAGAAGCTTCCAGAACCTTGGCGAAATTGGTAGATTTCTCCGCCAAGTCAAGTATAAATATCGCAGCCCGACATGGAAGAGTTTACTTTTGTGAAGACAGTCAGTGAGTGAAGACGCGCGCGCGCGATTAGTTGTGACTGCTAGTTGTTCTTTGTCTAAGGTATTTGAGACCTGTGATTGGAAGCTGTTTCTTATTATATCTGACGAATTGTAGCTGTATAATTGTGATTGTTACAGCGGGAATCTCGTATATCTAGTGAAGTTTTTACGAATAAAAGTCTTGTGTTCATTAAGTGGTTGCTTTACAATATATATATATATATATACTAATATATATATATATATATATATATATATATATATATATATATATATATATATATATATATATATATATATATATATATATATAAATGCAAAGTTAGATATAGAACTAAAAGCACAAGAATATATAAAATATTTAAGTTTATCAATACATTTAGCGCAAAAGCAGCTAGAATAGTATTACTAAGATAATAGTATTACTAAGATAATTGTATTACTAAGATAATTGTTTTCCATTTAATATTCTACATTTGGTAATTAATATTTTCAATGTACTATTCTCCATTTGGCATTTTTCATTTTATTTTGTTTCATTATATTCATTGTATTTTATAAAATATACTATTAACTATATATATATATATATATATATATATATATATATATATATATATATATATATATATATATATATATATATATATATATATATGCTGAGTTATACAAGATGGAAAAGATTAGAAAAGCTAAAATTACGTCTTTCACTCAACTGAACATGGTGCCTGTAATTTGGCCACTTTGTAAGAATAAATTATTAAAACTATTCATTGTAAAAATCGCTATAAGAATTGTTTTGTTTAATTAACTAGCATCGTTAAGAAATATTATAATTAAGAGTATTATAGCTGTAAAGGTCTGTTGTTGTTACTATGACACTTGGACAAGTCAAGCTCGCTATGCCGTTGGCTATGCAAATTTAAATCAGTAGGGTGCATCTTTCGTTTAACCAGAGCACCACGAAGGTGAAATTATCATACCCATGGTAACTACTCAACGAACGACCACAGGACTTTCGATTCCACAGATTTAACGAGCACGTTTATCGCATGTACTCGGTGGGTCTTTGGCGGCATTGGGAGTCGAACTCCGTCCTTCCGGATGGAAGGCCGATGCCTTATCCACTAGGTTACCATTAAGATCTAATTGGGAACTTTGAAATTTTCAAATCAGACTTAAATATTATCCATCAATTAACCGATATCCACCAATCTAATCGATGGGAAAATCCATTTGCCGTATAAAAAGAAAAATACTTGCAATTTGGAAAAAAAAGAAAGTCCTAAATGGTTTTAGTGTGTTTAATATATATAATTTTATAAAATAACATCAATCTCCACATTTACGAATAAATTGTGGACAGTTTAAATATTTTCTATTTATAAATGTAATGTTGACAGATATGATGCGGATAGCGTGTTTCAGATTGTATGTTGAATAAGTGATGAGTGAGAGGTCATGGTTATAACTGAGAGTCATAAAGGTGATAAAAGATTCTTGGGAAAACAAGCGGAAGTTCGCTAGGGGAGAGATTAAGGAATATTTGACGTACCTTTCGGTTTGTTAGAGGTCATACTTGTGCCTCTTTAGGCTTTTCGGATCCCTTTGGCATCAAATGACAACCTTGTTTATCGAGTCCTTTTATTGCAAAATGCCGTACCCAGATTCTGAGCACAAAAATTGTCAAACTATGTATTTTTTTTAAAAAATTACAAAATTTCAAGGCGTTGAAAGCAAATTAAACTTCTCAAAAAGAATTCATTTAGACTTCAAGAATAATTTACAAAAAAAAAAAGCAAAGAAATCTAAATTTTTTTGGACATCGTTCCTTTTATGAACTTTACAGAGAGCAAAATTTTATCCGAAAGGAACTACTTTGGCAAATAAAAAAGTTACTCATTTACTGTATTTTCTCCAATCAGCCTGTTTTCTATAACTTTGTATTTTTCTAATCATGTTCATACAGCAAAAAATAAATAAATAAATAAATAAAAATAAAAATGAAACAGCGCAATCAGTGTTTTAATCTGTTTTAGGTTGAATTTATTGACATATTTTGAGTCAGTTCTCAAACTTTTTAAGAATTAAAAGCAAACCTAGGAGCTCGGTGCATTCACTCCGTTTCCAGTAAGATAAGCAAAGTGAGGCATCATTTGCTGCAGCATGGGATTCATAATAATTTGTTGAGAGAAAATTATTTTAAGTCGGGTGTTTTTTCCATTTTTTTATTAATTTTTTCCAATGGTGGGCACCTGTGAACCAAGTCACGGAGGCGAGTAGAGTTACTCGCGCCATACCATCACAAACCCGCTCATAGGGCGGGTCACATTCATACAACATCACAGAAGAAAGGACAGGGAAACACAGAGAAGGAAAGAAACATCCATGACTGAACCGGGATTCGAACCTGGGACCAACAGCTCAGGCAGGAGTCAGGAACGCTAACCACTCAGACATCGGTCAGCCTTTTTTTATTAATGGATATATACATTCGAAGGATTATGATACTATAAAAGATAAATGAATCTCATAAAAGTGTATTTTACGAAAGAAATTTATGAATATATGATAAGGAGATTGACATTAGAAAAACTAATAGAATGGGGAGAATACTTAATCCAAAGCGGGTTTCTCACCGATAAAGGAATTAATCGAAGCCATCGTAGCTCAAAATATTTATTATTAACAGCATACACAAAAGGACATCAAAACCAAAAGTGAGTAAAAAACAAAAAGAGAACACTCAAGCTCTAAGTGACAGCGGGGGAGCGCCGATACACTGCGCATGCGTGAGAGGAGGCTAAAACTCCTACTATTGCCGCTCTCCGCAACATTCTCCCACCTTTTGAGTGTGTCCTGGTTTAACATTCAAAACATAAAAATGCTAATTAATACTAATATAAATGAAATACAAATATACACACACATAAAAGTATTACTTTCACGTAAATCATAATGAATTTGAACTATAAATAAAAGAAATAATGATACAGAAAATAAGAAAGTGAAATTGAGAGCTAACTGATCAAGAAAATAGGTCTTTAAAATTTATTTAATAGCTGGTTTGACAGTTCGACCACTACTAGTTACTATTGGTAGCAGTTCATCATTTCTATCAGACACTGGATTTTCTATTTCCAACCTATAAAATCGTTGGATAGGTCTTAAAAGTTCCGTATTTTTGGTTTCAATGACAGCGAGTCTTATCAGACCATCACGACCAGGAATTATTTTTATTATTTTTGCTAAATCCCTAAAGGAACGCTTTTTATTAACATCTTCTGTAAAGCATCTCTAAGACTGTAAATATTTAATTCATTTGCTCAATTTTACTTGGTCAACAATATCAAGTTCTGGCACTCCAGACGTTTTAGTTTCGTGCAAGAATTGTTCGGGAGTTATAGGTAGTTCATCTAGGCATCTTACCTGTGTGTCTTCTGTTGTTGTCTAGGCTTGCAATATGGGGTGCACTGCTTCACTTTTTCAACTGAACCATATTTTGGTGTGGAGTCCGATTTCTTCAGTACACACATGCCATAGGAACCCGATTATAGGGTAGGTAACCATTCACACCTCATTCATACAAGGAAAGGACAAAGACAGAATAGATAGAGAGAGAAAGTACATCGATGCCCGAACCGGGATTCGAACCCAGGACCTCCCTATCCGTAGTCAGGGACTCTGACCACTAGACAGGGCGGGAGGCTTCAGTTTTAATAAAATCAATTAATAAATCCAAATCACTCCTACCTGAATCACGAGGGGTCACGCTTCTCTGTCTCTCCAAAATTTTTATTATAACGGTTGGAATAGCAGAATCTACCAATGGATATAATATGTGAGCAAATTTATCTTTTGTGAGCCCTAAAAACTAAAGCGCGCGTAGTTGCGTTTGTATCGTGCAGTGTTATTAAATAAACACTTGATTTGTCAGTTATGACTAACTTTAATAACTCACGAACGTAAACTTGTAAGAGAATGTTTTCTTTTCCAAATCGGTCTTGTAGATAATCCACAGCTTTCTCATAGTTGGCTTCGGTGGCTGGAAAACTTTGCACTATTTGTTTCGGAATAGAATCAGGCTATGTTGATTGAAGCAAGTAATGGAATTTGTCTCTGGTATCAATTCTGCAATCTTCATTTATCTTACTAAATCTATTCCAGAAGTTCCGCCAGTTTTTCGGATCACAATCAAATTGTATGAGTTCGATTTCAGGTAGTTTCTATTTCGTAAATGGAATCACAGGAGTCCGTTGAAGACCGTTGAAGTAGAATGGTGCATTTCTGGCGAAGCAGCGATTTCTCTGTAGTCATTTAGTTTCTTCGTAAAATTGCTTACCTTAACTTCATGTTCAGAAAATTTATCATAATATTCTTGTGCCGTTTCGTATTCCTTTTCGAACTCCGCTTCTTTACAACCCTTCTTTTGCAAAGTTCAAAATAGTTCTTATCAATCGAATGTAATGTCTCGTATTTTTCTGTGAGTTGCTCGAAACAGATTTCTACTTCTTCATTATCATTCTGTATTGATTGTAATAAACTTTCAAGTTTATTAACAACTTTTCTTTCTTGCTTGATGTTATTGAAATCCATTCTTAATAATTGAAATCAAAACAAATGCACCTAATTATCGGTGAGTTGAGTTAAATTATGCTTAAAAATAACATACATTTCTGCAGGGATGCTTGAAATGTGGAGAATTCTTAATCGAAAGCGGGTATCTCACCGATAAAGAAATTAATAGAAGCCATCGAAGCAGAAAATATTTATTAACAACCTTTGGCGAAGTGAGCACAATTGGCGTCCGGGTACGATACCAATTTTGGCGCCCCATCTCAAAAAATAGTAATATAGTATATAGAATAAGCAAGTAATAAGAGCATACTGCAAATAACAACAGCAAAGTATCTACTTTAAAATAATCTTAAATATAGATAATTTTAAAGGCTCAGGTTGTTGTTACTAATGACACTTGGACAAGCCAAGCTCGCTATGCCTTGGCTATGTGAATTTAAGTCAATTGGGAGCGTCTTTCGTTTAATCAGAGTACCATGAAGGTGAAATTACGAATTTTGCTCTTCAAATCCTCCGATAGATGATAAGAAGATCTACCCCTAAATTTTGACATTGATCTGATGGGGGAGTAAATTTCTCCAGACCATTGCAACCATGGCAACTGCTCAATGATCGACCACAGGACTTTCGATTCCACAGATTTAACGAGCACGTATATCGCATGTACTCGGTGGATCTTTGGCGGTTTTGGGAATCGAACCCCACTCTTCCAGATGGAAGGCCGATACCCTAATCACTAGGCTACCACGGCATGCTCAAGTTGTACTTTTAAATTTGAGATAACAAATCTAGTAAAAAAATCTTAACTAGAATAGGATTCGGAAATGCATCAGTAGAAATCTAACTCCCGGAAATTTAGTCAAAGATTGTGTTAGAAAATCATTTTTCTGAGATTCAATGATATTAACCATGTGTTTCGAGACAGAGTGTAAATTTGATAAATCCAAATGTAAAAAATTTGGCAAAATAAAATTCTAAGTGTTATAGCAGTCTAATGTATGTAAATAAGTAAATTTAAATCAAATATAAATAAATTATATTTTAGAATATAGTTTTAATTTGTTTTGACACGGAAGTGATTTTATAAATTCTAATAATCTAAATTATTATATTTTTTTCCAGATCTTTTCATTAACAAAAAATTAAAGTTATCTATAAGAACTGGTTAATATTCAATCTAAACTTTTGTATTGTTTAAATAAAAATTAAGGAACAAGTTCAGTATCCCCATACACTGATTTCTCGCCAAATCTGGTAACCGTTGTTTACGTTGTAGTGTTGCCGATTTCATCTTTTGTTTTTATTGTAGTGTTGCCAAATTTAGTTTTTGTTACTATTTTTATTTTTTCGTTGCCAGATTCCGTTTTTCTCGTGTTTTAAATAATTTTTACGTTATATATGTGCTTTTTTTAGTGGCAATAGCTTTTTTAGTTTCACTTCGAGAACCTTCCAGAACTTTCTTTGCTAATTGTTCTACGTTTTAATTGGTAGTCATTTTAATTTCGTTTACTTTTGCTGCTGGAATCACTGGATTCCCGCTGTTGTGTTTCGTTGTCGCCAGTGTCCAAACATTGTAAATTTTTCTTTTTTACTATTTCTTTTTCATTAATGTTTTTATTTGGTTTAATTTTAATATATTTTTTTATTAAATGATGTATTTTATTTTATGTATTTAAAACTGTTAAATATTCTTTTTTCCTTATTTCGTTTTCTTAATTTATCATCTTTTTATTGTTTTAATTACTTTATTTTTTGTTTTAATTTAAAATGTCTCATATTCAAAATGTTGTTGAAAAATATCAACAAATTATTTTAGCAAAAATTAAAGATAATAACGATGGATTTGCTCAGGATTCCAAATTATTAATTAATTTAGGATTCGCAAATATAAATTAATTTTTAACGGAAATTGGATTTGGAGAAGGTGTAATTATTTTATTTAAATTTTATTTTTTACATGTATTTTTTATTGTATTCTTGTTTCATTTTTATTTACTTAAACTGTGTATATATTTAAAAAATATTTTATTCACGTTTTTTTTAATTTAAAAATGTATATATTTGAAAAATAAGTTTTTGCATGCTTTTTTTTTAAATTTTATAAAGTGTATATATTTAGAAAAATATTTTTGCATGCTGTTTTAGTAAAATTAGATAATTATTTTTACTGTAATGTGACACTGGTGACAAGCGAAAAAAATGTCGAAATAAATATACCAATCGGCATGTCAGCTTAACTTCATATCAAGTAAGTCCATTATTTATATTCATTTCCTTTTTTAAATTTTCTGAAATGCTTATTTTTCGATCGAACTTAGGGAAATTTCCCGTTGTAATAAACGCGCGCCTAGCTTGGCGACAAAAAAAGTCGCCGCGTCGCCAAGTGTATGGGGATACTGAACTTGTTCCAAAATTAATTATTTACTGAAATAACAATCTAGACTTTAATTTATTTTTAGTAAATCAAAATGTGATCATTTTGTGTTTTTGTGAATACCTTTTACGTCAGATATGTAACTTATACTATTATCTAATATATCGGTCTTATAATATCTACTAAAATGAACATACAAATAAATCACAATTATTTAAATTCTTAAACTGAGAGATTTTTGAATGCTTTATTCTTAATCATCATGATGTTTTTCAAAGTCTTCTGGATGAATTATTTAAAAAAGCTTAAAAATACTTATTCTTTGAAATTAAAATATCATTTTTCTGCAAAGTAATCGGAATTTATGACATTTCCCATCACGCATTGGGGATTATACACATAATTACAGGAATATCCATATATGTCAATAATTTATCACATTTACCGAGTTTTATGAGGATTATGTATAATCATTGGTTATCATTACATAATTGCCGGATTAGTCACTTTTACCGTAACGCTATATTATAATTTTATTCTAAATATCTCTCCGAAAATTTTCAATTTATTCTTAATATGTTTAAAAAGACTTTCTTATGACTTTAAAATATATTTCTCAATTAAAATTAGAGCTAATTCATATTTAAAAAAAACTTATTTTTATTCTGAATCATTTTATAACATTAAAAAATGTTTCTAATCTAGCTTTTTACACAAAACATAATATGTTCTAAAAATAAAGCTAAAAATGCTTTCATTATATAAACAGAAATATAAAGTTAGTTAAAGATTAATTTTCAAGAAACATTTTATGTGTACATATAAAAAATATTTAATATATTTGGTTTTTTAACTTTCCAAACAAGAATTTTTCAACATAGCGTATTAATATAAGAGCGTCAAAATTACAAGTCAGATGAAAATTATTTTCGAAAATCTTTAAATTTTAAATATTTTGATTTGAAATAAATAATTTTAACTAAGCAATTTTATTTTAAATTTCAAAACTATACATGTTTGTTAATAATTATTCGTAATGGCTAAAAAGTCTGCTAAATAAGCAAAATGTAAAGAATAAATTATAGACCAAAAATAAAATTTACTCAAAAGTCAAATTTTCGAACCAAGTTTTTAACGAAATAACACTAAAGACGGAACTTTGTGAGTGTGAAATAATGATATTCTAAGCGGATAAATAGTTAAAATAAAAGGAAATAATGAATTTTTCTAGCATTTGGAGGTAATAACTTTTCTATTTCCAGCGTTGTATCGTATTTCGATTCCAGGGGCACAATTCTCTGGATTGGATGTTGCAGCGCTATCTTGAAAAAAAAAAAAAAAAAAAACTTTTGTTGGGGGTCAATCTGTTGCACAACACATTTTCGGACAAAGAGGACCGCTAATGAGAAATACATTTCACCGCGAATTTTTTCATGAATATAACGCGACATTAGACTAAGAGGTTACAACAACTTGAGGTAAATACCGATCTTTTCTTTTCTCTGGGGCGATGTACTAGAATTTCTCTAGAAGTTTCAAGTCTCAGTAACATCTTTCAGTTACGTTTTATATTTCTTATTTTTCCGATACATTTAATTATTTTTAGTAAATGAAATGGATATAAAAATCAATATCTTCAAGTAATTTAATTTTTTTAACATTTTTAGTTTTTTCATCCTTGTCGGGTCCCTTCTTTGTTTGATGAGGACGGGGCTCAAGTGAAGTTAATTTAATCAGTAAGTGAAAAAATTTAAAATTAAAATCATTAGAATTTTATATGCAACATTATTTATAATATGAGTATTATTCTTTAAAATGAAGTTTTCTACAGATTCACTATATCATCCATATTTAGCTTCAATGAAGCCCTAAGCTATATCGCGCGAAAATGTATATATATAATAATAGATTTAAATATCTATATATATATTACATTATTCTCGGATTTTATTAAACACAGCCATGCTAGTTTAAGGAATTTATAATTTAGGATCTTCGCAAAAGAATAAACTCTGAGATACGGCTTATTTACTTGACAAAATTCTTTTTTTAGTACTATAATTCCATTATCATATAATTTTTATCTATTCAAAATTTCAGTGATTAGAAAATGGCGTAACTTATATATTTATAATAATAATTGTAATTATAAAAGTAAATTATTAAGAATTGAGAAATTAAATACTTTACACATTCATTCATTTTATTTGAAATGAAATTTTTTGTAGGTTTCATACCTTTATCATTGAATTTTAAAAATTGCAAATTTTAAGAACCTTTAAAGAAAAATTTTCACCTGTGTTTTAATTATAGTTTGATAAGTTTTTATTAATATTGTTTCAGTGTTATAAAATTTCCTTTTTAAAGCTTGATTATTTAAAATTTTATTTTAGACAAAATTAAACCTTCACATTTTTTATTTATAAGAGAAATTTTTGTCTAATAAATAAAATGTTTTATAATAACTATAACAAATGAATATCAAGTTAAATAATATTTTAGAACCTCAAAATTTCTACAAAAATTTATTTGAATTCCTAAATGATAAATAACATCATGCGAATTCCTAATGATGTATTTGTCAGTCGATGCAATATTCATTAGATATATTGTTTGTTTGTTTTTTTATTTTGAGTAGAAAAGATTTATTTGCTTAATTAATTTTACAATTTTTCATAGGTATGCAACTTGATTTAGACATCTTGTAAAAAATTAGAATTCTAAAGAACATAGTGAATCTTGCTGCATTCACTAATTCAAATCAGTTACAGATTAGATCATGAGCTTACCTTTTTGGAATCTCCCTAAATTATTGATTCGTAAATCAAGAGATATAAACACATATTATTAGGTATTATTAGGTAAATAAGTTGAAAATAAAAACATCTCAAATGCAAAAAAAAAAAAAAAAAAACTAACCAATATAATTTATATTTCAGAATTTTTTATCAGAAAAAATTCAACATATTTCCATCATAGCACGCGTAAGATTTACTGTGCGAAATAATGATAAAGCACCACACATCTTGGGCAAAGTATAAAAAACTGCGAGAAAAGATAATGGAAAACGCGATTAAAATAACACGCTTTATATTACGAACTAAGCTATACTAGCTTATTAATATGGAAATATAAAAATAGGAACAGATTCATTTACGGCAAGCTCTTCAACAGGAGAAAATAATTATTAAATGTAAGATATATTTCTCCGAATAAAATTGATATTTCACACACAATTGAAAAGAAATTAAATTTTTCTGAAAACAATTTTCGTAACTACTACTTGGCGTAACTTAATGCGACATCCGGGGCACGACAGACTTCTTTGCCCCCCCTTCACTAAGCCACTGTTAACAACATACGCAGAAAGACATCCTGAACAGAAGTGAGTAAAAAGCAAAAGGAAAAGAGCTCTAAGTGACAGCAGCGGCGGCGCCGATACACTGCGCATGCGTGGGAAAGCTGAAACTCCTAATATTACCGCTCTCGACAACATAGAAAAATATTTCCCCTTTATATCACGTGCTTTACTGAAGAAAAATTTATCCCACACATTACGTTTAGTTCTGTGTGTAATTTAAAAATAATTGAAAAATGATGAATTCATTCTTTTTTTCAAAAAAATCTTTACTCGCTACATCTTTAAATATGTAACGTTTTTCATAAATGTATATAATGCATATTTGTTAATGTTCTCTCCCGACTGTTGTTGTTGTCGTGTGCCAGCTAGGCTGGCAATATGGGGTGCGCTGCTCCACTTTTCCAACTGAACCATATTTTGGTGTGGAGTCCAACTTCCTCAGTACACACATGGCATAGGTACTCGTTTATAGGGTAGGCAACCATTCATACAAAGAAAGGACAAAGACAGGATAGATAGAGAGAGAAAGTACACCCATGCCCGAACCAGAATTCGAACCCAGGATCTCACTTTCCGCACTCAGACACGCTGACCACTAGACTAGTTGGACGGCTCTTTCCCGATTATAATGGTAAAAAGACAAAAGTGCATGAAACAAATAATATATGCCATTTTCTTGACAAATAAAGATTTGTCAAGGTCAAGACAAAGATTTGTTAAGCTGGAAGGATATAAGACACGCTAACTCTATTGCAATTCTGAATGCCGCCCAGAACAGTAAAAAACGTTAAAAAATTTAAACGCCACAACCTGATAATGCATCAACTCATTTAGTAAGATTAAACTGAGCTTCTTGAATAGAAAGACATCAAAGAGTGAGAGAGGATCTATCCTTTTCACCAGATTTAGCTTTGTGTGATTTTTGGCTATATTATATTTTAGGTTTGGTTTATTTTGTAGTTCAAAAGTTATTTTTTTACTTTTTACACATGGTGGCTAAGTTGACCGAGACCTTCGGCTTAAAGTGAATTTCGAACAATTACAACCATCCACGCCCAAAGCGGAGTTCGAACCCATGAACTGTTGGTATGAAGGCAAAACGCTAATAAGAAAATATTAAGGGTTTATGCTTCACCATGACAATGAATCTATTCATTCAGCAAGATTAAATTGAGCTGAGTAAATATATGTCAGAATGATTGAATATTCATTCTATTTAACAGATTTAGCAGTGTGCGGTTGACTGCAGACAAGGAGGCCCTGGGTTCGAATCCCGATTCGGGCATGGATGTACTTTCTCTCTCTATCTATCCTGTCTTTGTTCTATCCTTGTATGAATGAGGTGTGAATGGTTGCCTATCCTATAAACGGGTCCCTATGCCATGTGTGTACTGAGGAAGTCGGACTCCACACCAAAATAGGGTTCAGTTTGAAAAGTGGAGCAGCGCACCCCATATTGCCTGCCTAGCTGACACACGACAACAACAACAGCAGTGTGTGGTTTTGGTCTACATATTAAATTAGGCTTGGTTTGTTTTTCTTTAACAATCATTTTTTTACAAGAGGTTTTTGCAGTGGTTTGAAATTCACTTTAAACCATTGACAGGTATCAATGGTTTAAAGTGAATTCCAAACCCCTGCAAACACCCAAGTTTAAGATGGGATTCAAACCCATGAACTGTTGAAACAAAGGCAAAAATGCTATCCATTCGGATATCATCTCGGCATATTTTATTCTCAAATATAATTCACCTTGATATTTCTCTATTTTGAATCTGAGATTGATAGAGCTAGAAATGCAGTTTTCATCGATTGCAAATTTGTATTAATGTTACATTCAACAATTTAAATTCCATTAAATGCAGCATTAATAATCTAAATACACCTCAAAATTTTCAGACTGATGTTTATAATTTGATGCATAAGCTATTAAACCTTAGCCTTCCTGGAATTTTCCTCAACATGACAAATCCTCATCAAATAGCAACAAAAGATCAATAAACGTCTCTGCAATTATTTGTGTGTGTGTGGCAAGTATTTAAACTAAAATACTTAAGCAATAGTGATTATAGTCTCAATTATTGCATATTATTCAGCAATGAATTGCGTATTACTGATTATGCGCAGATTACTGAGCACAACACACAGACGTTTTATGATACATAACTCATATAGAAGTATCTGAATATGATGGCTATTCGTCAACTCATACCATTCTCTCATAATGAAAAAAAATTTTTTTAATTACAAACATTAATAAAATCTGAATAGTTTCATTCTCACGCTGCAATGTTTTGCTAGTAAATTCACTTTGTTTGATGAAAAGTAAATGATAAAATTTTCAGTTAATTTGTTTAAAATTTGCTAGTATTCGTGTAATTTTCATATAATTTTTTGCAATGATTATATTTTCATATATTTGTAAATTCGAGCATAGTATTGTTTTAAAAAAACAAACCGACTCCAAATTTTTAAAACAAACACATTTAATTAACAAAGAAACAAAATTTCAAAGAGTCATATCTGGGGTCACTTAAAATTATCTCACGCCTGCGTAGATCACAAAATAATTATCAATATTTTTTAAAAAATAATAAAATAGAAAAAAACATTAAACTGCACCAACTGTCCCTCTTTTTACCCTCCCCACCAGAGGCTCCTGTAATCTCAAGGGTTGTGACTACAGGACATTACATACTACATTACTCCTTCATCCACCGGAGTTTTATTTCTTTTTTTTTTTCATTCTACAGAAATTTACCTGTAATAAAAAAGAAAAAAAACACACACAAATAACAAAAAGCAAAATTTAGTATTACATGTAGCTCTGATAAATCGGACCCTGGCTGTTACCCAAAACTATATGGAATTATATTAAATTAAATATAAAATACAAAATATATCAAATTAGTACAAAATAATTATATAACAGAAATTGCAACACTTACTAAATTTACACATAGACACATTATAAATTATAGAAAACATTATAATTTTTCAAGAAATTATGTACGCATGAAACAACAATTGAAATTTCTATTAAAAGAAAACTATTTAATTTGATATCTGAGAAAAATAGAAAAGAATTATGTTTGGTTGTTCAGCATTCTACTAAGACTATAGGGATTCTGGTGTAATTTGCCTTTTCTATGAACAATATCAAAATTTAGGCTTTGAAGTACCAAAGCCTACCTTAAAAGTTTGGAATTAGATCCTGTATGATGTTTTAACCAAACTAAAGGGTTGTGTTCAGTTTTGATAATAAATTTATATTGACCATCTAAATCAGTGTTTCTCAAACTTATTTCTTTTACCGCCCCCTTTGAAAATCAATTATTTTTCATTGTCCCCCCATTTTTTATACACTCCTAAAACTTAAAAACCACAATTTCATTACTTTGATTAATTTAGTTATAGTGTGCTATATTGGTCGGTTCTGGTGTTTAAACTTACATTCTAACTAGAAATTTTTACCAGTGAGAGCAATTAAAACGCAACTTATAATATTAATAATAGATTTTAATCAAATTAAAAAAAACAATAGATAGGTAATCAATTTTAGTTTGTAAACTAATCTAATGGGATGAATGAATCTGATGATTTTTAGCAAGTTTGTTGATATCAGGTGGGATTTTACTCAAAAACAGTTGTAAGTCGCCACGTTTGGTAACTTGAAAATGATTTCTCTTTTTAGTAAGCAGCGTTGTAACAGTGCTAAATCCTCTTTCACGCAAATATGACGATGGGAATGATATCAAAAATTGTTGAACGATAAACCACAATCCAGGGTACAACTGCGGAATTGACTTTTGTCGCCAAAATTGTTGGTAGCCATTTTTAAATTTGATTTTTATTTCCTCGTTCGTTGTCAGTTCCATAAGTTCTTCTTCCAGCTGGGGTGATATTGCTATGTTGACATTTGAAAAAGGATCTAACACCCAGTCTGGTATTTCCAATTTCAAAATGTCATGGAATCTTTCAATGAAATCACTGTGAAGATTTTCCAAATATTGACAGTAGACGAGCAAGTCGTCGTTATTGCAGGATACTGATAAATTGGGAAAATTATGGAACTCACGTGTGCCGATATTCTTCTTGTGTAAGAGCAGCTACGCACTTCCGTGTGAAAGATCAATCTGTTGAAATCTTCATGATTAGCAACACAAAGCTGATTAAATAACCTGCCATTTAAAGAGTTGTTTCGGATTTTATTGACTACTCTGATGACATGTTTCAATGATTGAAACAGTCGTTCACTTAAATTTCTAGCAACTAAATGCTGTCGATGTATAACGCAATGTACATCAATCACATCAGGAATTTTGTTTTTTAAGCACGACATGAAGCCTTTTTGACACCCTGTCATAGCTGGAGCACCATCTGTAGCAGTTGATATAATATTCTTCAAGGGAATTCCTTTTTCATCACAAAACTTTTACAGTGTTTTAAATATGGTTTCTCCTTTTGTGTCTGTCTCTAAATTTCTAGCAAATAAAAGTTCTTGACATATTTTTTCATCTTTAATGAACCTCACGTAAAGCAACAACAATGCTTCATTAGTTGGTAAAGTGGACTCATCCAATTAAATTGAAAATTGACTAGTCTTCAGAGGATTGCACAATGACTCTTCAATGTATTCAGCCATTTCATCAATTCGTCTTTGCACAGAATTATTGCTCAAAGGAGAATTTCGAATTATATCTGCCGCCGGTTTACGGAGCACAGTAGTTATAACTTCTTTTATCGCCGGCAAAATTAACGTTTCTCCGATGGTGTGTGGTTTACCGGTTTGAGCAATTAACAGAAAGATATTGTATGAAGCTCGAAGTCCATCATCATCTTGCTTAGCAGCCATCGAAAAAAGTTTCGATACACTTGGCTGAGCATTATGCTTCTTTTCCAGATCTTGAAAATAGGCTACATTTTTGTCCTTCTTATCTGGATGCATTTTATTTAAATGATCTTGAAGTCTTGAAGGCTTCATCGCTTCGTTTGAAAATGTTTTTGAACAAAGAAGGCACAAAGGCAAAGATGAGTTTGTCGAATTTTCAATGAATCCATATTTAATATATTCTGCACTGTATTGCCGTTTCTTCTTTTTTGCTTGCGACATGGCTTTTTTTTAAAACAAAATATGTAAATAAAATGTTGAACTTAAATACTCGTTTAAAGATAGCGAGCGAAACCACTAATGAAAATATAAGAAATATTGCGAGCTTTTATATAGGATTTAAATACAGCAAGCACCGACAGGAATAAGGTAAACACACACAAACTCGTTTATCTCTTTCAACGCTCAATCGTACTGAGCAAGTTAGGACAAGTATTGATGAACCAGCCGATTGCTACGACGTACAGTCCATTTTCGTATTGCAAAACCGCCATCTGTCGACCATTCTATTCTGAAAAGGGGCGATACGCTGGGATGGATGGATACGCTGGATTTTTCCTCAGACCGGTTTTTCAGAAGCACGCATGTTAAGTAAACATTTCTCTTTTGTCTCAACCCTATTTTGATGAACTCGAAGTAGACCTGACGCATGCGAAAAAGCGCTGATGGTTTCTGCAAACGAAAACGGACAGTGCGTCTACGGAGCACAACATCATAAGTGCACCGGCTCCCGCAGTTAGTCTTTATCCCCGGAATGTTTGCCACATTTGGCAATTCATGCATTTACACAGCTGTATGCTTTTCGTCATTTTACAACGTACGTGCATACGGCGTGCGGTCTATTTACGAAATCTATGTTAAGTATTTTTAAGTTTTTATACCATCATACAGGGTAGGAATATAAACTAAGTATTCGTTATTTAGTAGGTAGGTTTTAATTCTAGTGAAATTTAAAATATAAAGTAAATCAAATTACAAATCTACCATCGCCCCCCTAACCCACGTCAACGCCCCCCATTTTTTTCTGGGCCCCTTAACGCCCCCCTCTAGGTCTCAAACGCCCACAAGGGGGCGTTATCGCCCACTTTGGGAAAGACTGATCTAAATAATATTTTAATTTAGTAACTATAAAAATTATTGCGGCACATTTCTTTTCTATAGTGCTATAATTGTTGTCAGACTTTTTAAATTTTAATACAGAAGTTTTTACTCAGAAAGAGGATAGGGTGTTCATTCTCACTTTGATCTCTTTGAGATAAAACTACACCCATTCCTAAGTTTGAGGCATCACATTGAATAATAAATTGTTTTTGGAAATCTGGACTGTAAAGTACAGGCTTCTTTATTAAAGTGTTCTTTAATTCTATGAATGCTTTTTCGCAGTTATTATTCCATAATAGAGTTCCCCTCTAGGACATCCTTTTCAGCAGGTCGGTTAAAGGCTCAGCAACTACCGAAAATTCTGGTATATACTTGCAGTAATATTTAACAAGACCTAAGAAAGCACGAACTTCGATTTTGCTTGAGGGACGTTCGAAATCGGTAATGACTTTCACTTTAATATCGCCTGCTGTTCTTAAATCTTGTCCTACAAAGTGTCCCAAATATTTAACACGAAGTTGAGCGAATTTGCACTTTAGGGGTTTTATAGTCACTTTCGCAAATCGAATCTTCTTTAGAAAACATTTAAGATGTTGGATGTGATCAGACCAAGTATAAGAATATATAGCTATATCTCATTAAGTAAGGTACATCAAAATGTGCCCAATTTTTTAGTATCTCAGCCATTAACTTATTGAAATAGTAAGAGGCATTTTTCAAACCGAATGCCATTTTCCAAGATTTATAAATACCAAATGTCGTCGTAAATGCAGCATATCTTTGAGCCTTCATGATCAAAACTATCTGCCAATAACCTCGTCTTAAGTCCAATAAAGATATGAAATTCACTTTCGAAACGGATTCAACGCGCTCTTCAATATTTGGCAATGGATTATATTGCGTTCTGGTAACTTCATTTAACCTGCGATAATCAATGCACGGACGAGGTTCTTTTCCAGGTGCTTCAACTAATATTAAAGGTGATGCGTAATCGGATTTTCAACTGGTTCCATCACATTCAATTTCAACATTTTGTCTACTTCAGATTTCAGAATTTCTGTCTGTCGTGGGGACATTCAATATGGCTTAGCTATAATAGGTTTGTCAGATTCTAATTCGATGTCCAGCTCATCCAGTTCTGTACAGCCTGGTTTATTTGAAAAAATATCAATAAATTGAATCAAAAGTCTACTCAATTGCTTCTTCTGCTCATCCTCTAACTTTTCATTAAAGCAACTTTCAGGAAATGTCTCTAAAAAGGTAGATGATGAATTAATTTCAAAACTTGGGATATCTTCATTCTCCAAATAAATGTCTTCATTATCAGATTTAGATGAAATAATTAAACTGACATTTTCTGGAAGCTGAAAATAAAGCTTTAATATATTTGCATGATATACATGTAATTTTTCCTAATCGGGAAATTGCATAAAGTAATTAGTTTCCGATTGTTGTTTTACTTTTCCTGTGGGCCTATCCATTGAACAGAAAATTTGTTAGTCTAGAACAGTGGTTCTTAACCTTTTTAAGCCGTGACCCAAATTTGAGAAATATGTTCATGTAGCGACCCAAGAAAAAGTCAAATTTTTTTCATTGCTTTATTTTAGATCGTATTTTTAAAAAATCTTCAATCCTACGATGATGATTTTTTTTAACTTACAAATTTTTTATTTGTTTTTTTAATAATAAAGATAAACAAAAGTACTTTTCGATCCAAGGAAAATTTAATTAATAATCAAGTGTTTTTAATAATTTTTATTGACCAAATTAAAATATATTTATAACTTTTTAAAAATAATTGACATTTTAACTTATTCCTAAAAAAATAAAAGAAATATCAATACATATGTTAAGTCTTTTAAATAGTAAATGCAAGTCATACAGTTTAAATGAGAACCTTGTGCTTGAATACATTTTGAAAGATCTTCAAACCTCGGTTGAATGCTTGTCAAGGAGCACCTTATATCTATTTCAGGATTTAACTTGTTCCGGTAATTGTTTTTGATTACACACAGAGCCGAAAAACCAGCCTCACACATATATGTTGTTGAAAAGGACAATAATACTTTTAGGGCTTCTTTAACAATTATTGACTTTTCGGTTTTTAATTTTAACCAGAAAGCACATAAAGATTCAGTGTTTTTGTAGAAATTGTATTGAAGTGCTTGGTCGCTTTGTATTTCTATTAATTGTTCTTGAAATTGATTAATATTAACAAATTCCTCATGCAAATCACTGACATCAAAATTAAATGGCATTCGAACCCAATTATATTTGAAAACATCGTCTGCAGGGAAATATCGATCAAAGTCTGCTATTAGTTTTTCTAAATGATTAATAATAATTTTCTGTATTTCAAAATCTGTGATATCAATATTATTGTCTTCAACAAGTAAATTAAGAGTCGGGAATGAAGCAAGTTTCTTTACTTCAACCTTATTTCTAAATAATTTGAGTTTATTTTTAAAACATGTAATTTTTTCAGTTAATTCAATAATAGTATGATTACGTCCTTGCATAGACGCATTTAGATTATTTATTTGAAATAAAATATCTGACAAATAAGCAACTTGAGTAATCCACTTCAACTCGGAGAATTTAGATGCTAATGGGTGTTTCTTTTCTCTCAAAAAAATTCGACTTCTTTCCGCAATGATAATACTCTTTGAACAACTTTGCCTCGGGACAGCCATCTAACTTCAGAATAATATAAAAAAATGTTCGTATTCTGCACCAAATTCGAAACACAGTTCGTGGAAAATTCTACAGTTAAGAGCTCTTGATTTGATAAAATTGACTACCGCAACAATTTCATCCAAAACGATACATAATTCGGGTGATAATTTTTTTGAAGCAAGATTTTGTCTATGTAACAAACAATGAATCGATATAATTTGTGGATTCATTTGTTTTGCTCTTGTCGAAAATTCCTTTTCAGATGCTGTCATGGCAGCTGCACCGTCGGTGCAAATACTGAAACACTGATTCCAATTTAATCCTTCTTCTTTAAAAAACGAATCGACCATAAGAAAAATATCTTCACCTCTAGTTGTTGTTGACATTGGTTTGCAAAATAAAATGTCCTCCTGTATATTTGTTAAACCTGGATACCGCACGTAAAACATGAGTTGAGCATCTTTACTTACAACTGTCGTTTCATCCAGTTGAATACTAAATAAACCAGCAATTTTTATAGCAGAAATAAGTTGATTCTTAATATCAAATGACATATCATTAATTCGTAAATGAATTGTATCATTTGATAATGGTATCTTTTGTAATTTCTTTGAACTTTCATCTCCGCACATGATACGTGCCATGTCAATGGCAGCAGGTTTTATAAGTTTTTCAGCAATATTATGGGGTTTCTTTTGTCTTGCAATATGCCAAGCCACATAAAAAGAAGCAAGTGTAGCTTGTTTGGCAGAATTTATAAAATCATTACTACTTGGTGCATCCAAACGCTGTCTTTTTAAATGGGCTTCTTTTCTTTCGAAAAAAGTACGATCTTTTCCCTCAAAGGAAAAATTTTTATGTTTTGCATCAAAATGTCTTTTAAGTTTGTTCGGTTTCATCGATTCATTACTTAATATTTCACTGCACAACACGCATTGCGGCTTGTTCACTCCTCGATCATAAATGCAAGTAAAACCTAATTCTAAAAATGCTTCCTTGTATTCACGTTTTGCCATAATTATGGTGATTATAATTTTACAATACACACTGCAGCTTGATCACTCCACTATTAAAAATAAGACAAAATTTGTTTCGAAAATGCTTGTATTCACGTTTCACAGTTATTCACAGCACGATATGCAGAAACGAGTTTTTGACAGAGAACTTACTGAGTCTGCGCGCATGCAAAGCAATGGCTCGCGTATTACCAACACCTCCTAGAAGAGAAAGCCTCAGGACAGGAATTGGACGTAACTTCCGGAAGGGATTCGTGAATCTGAAGGCCATTCGCGAAGAGCGGTAAAACCGAAACATTGTATTAGGGATTAACTCTTCTAGGAGGTGTTGGTATAACTTATAATTTTTGGTGTATTACTAACTTCTTTGGTTCGACTCAGCGCGACCCAAGAAAGATGCTTCGCGACCCAATTTCGGGTGGCGACCCATAGGTTAAGAACCGCTGGTCTAGAAGGTGCAACAACTAGCACAAAATCATTAACTTTAAATTATCTTTTCGTAACTTATGGTCATTCCAAAGTTTCTATTTTTCTCTAGCATCTGTCATATATTACACAGCTAATTCTTGGCATCTTTTCATTCTGTTTAAGAGATTAAAAACGTAAGCAATCACACTATCATCTTCAATAGTTTTACCAGTTAGATTTTCATATAATAGTGTTACGGGTGTTCCTAAGTTCCGACCATGGACTAATTCTGCAGGAGAATATCTAGTGTTATCTTAAATGCAAGTTCTAAGTGTAAAACGTGCCTGAGGTAAAGTCTTCTCCCAATCTGCACCTTTTTCTAAGCAAAGGACTTTCAGTATTCTCTTTAAAGTTCTATGCAATCTCTCAACAAGATTGCTTTGGGGATGCTGAACAGAACTATGTACTACTTTAATTACCAAATTTTTCTAAGAATTTTGATGTTAGAACATTCATGAAAGATGTTCCTCAATCATTTTGCAACTCCCTAGGAAAACCCATGCGGCTAAAAATCTGAAGAAAAGCATCAATCACAGTAGTAGAACGTATATCTGGTACAGGGTTGGCATCTGGATACTTCGATCACATGCAAATGGCTGTTATAATATACCGGTTGTCACAGGAAGTTATAGGTAAATATCAACGTTTATTCTCGTAAATATTTCCGGAATTACTGGAAACAATTTCAAAGGAGCCTCTTTCTTATCTTGAGGCTTTCATACCCATTGACATTTGTCGCAAGATTTTACAAAATTTTATATTTCTATAAAGCAGTTAGGTCAGTAGAAAAATTTTCAGAGCATATCTTTGGCTTAGTTATACCTAAATGAGCTGCAGTTATCTCATGGCGAATCCCTTTTAGCTGGTTACGAAATTTCATGGAAACAGATAACAACCTTTTTACAGTGCCATCATTGTCCTTTTTATTATAAAACAACATTTGATTTATTTTAATATAGTTACTATCTTTTGAAGATTGTCGTTTAGCTTGCTCAAAAAAAGTTTCAAATTTTCGCATACTTTTTGTTCTTGAGCAAATTCTTCTGGAGATGTTTTTATTAAAGCCAACCCTTCAACTTCGGTTTCTAATGGTGGCAAAATAGTATTTTCTTCCAAATCTTCATTTTGTTTAATTTTGAGGCAAGACCTAGAGGATTCGGTTTCAGAATCGATAATCTCTTTATTCGTGTCATTTTCCTTATCCCTTTTTTGAGCTCGAGTTTATATAGCACTTATATCATGTATTTTCCCTTCTTCATGTCTTTTAGTTTCTTCAAATAAAGAAATTGTTTTGTTACCCATTAAATACCTTCCTTGATCCAAAGAATCTCGAAAAACTGCTGCCTTTGTCAAAATGTGATCTAATTCACAATTCGTTTCAACTTCGGCAATAGGTAAGTGCGCTAAAGTTTCATCACAAGATGTTCTTAGCCAAACCTTATTTTTAGTGAACATATCTGGTTTCACGTATATTCTACAAATCAAATCAAGGGTTGCTTCCAGTGTCTCTAAATATTGAAATTTGAATTCCATTAACAGTGCCGATACTGGTGTAACGAGCCATCAACTCGTTATATATATATATATATATATATATATATATATATATATATATATATATATATATATATATATATATATATACTATATATATATATATATATATATATATATATATATATATACATATATATATATATCTATTTTATATATATATATATATATATATATATAAGTTCTTGTTCTGTAGATGATGCTTGAGAAGTTTAGTTTTTTTCCTCTAATGTGACGTACTTATAAGTCCCTTTATCAGTGAAAAGTCTTCCAAAAAAGGCACTATGTACTATTGAAAATATATTACAACTACCTTCGGCAATTAGCTGCCAAATATGCTATTGTCAAATTAGCATAGAATTAAAACGAAAAAAAGTTTAAAATTCAATTACCTTAATTTAAAACTGTTTTGGGTTTTAAAATTTCAGTTAAATTTTTTTAAATTCAAATTTAATTGAAGATTATGTTTTAGCGGATGACGCACTTGTTTCTTCATACTACTATGATTTTAAATCAATTTCAGGGGTAGGTAAAAAAAAAAGAAAGAAAGAAAATTTAGTCTCAAAGTATCATAAAATGGGTCCACCATGTCATAGTAGCAGAACAGCCACCTGTAAAACATGATATATCGGGTTCGATCCCAGTTATGGTTGAACAACAGTAAGCAGATGCTGTTCTTTATCCTTTTGAATGCAGCTATGTAGCGCTAAGTGAATGGGAGATTTTTTATATTTCTGTTGTTGTTACTTATATCTGAGGTTGTCTAGCTAGGCTAGACAACCCCCATAAAACCAAAAATATCTAAATTGTTTAAAAAATTTGATGGGTCCCGAAAGACATCGTCTTTTTTAAAATTTAGGCAGGTTAAGATATGTCCAGGGGAAGCCATATTGACAGAACACCAAGGACAGTCTGGAAATGTCCTTTGCCCCTGCTGAAAGGTGATTCCTCTCGTGTACCCACTCAGATAGCGGGTAAAGGCAGTTTGATAAGATCTTGGTCTCAGATGGAAGGTCTCACCCGGTCTTTTGGTAAAATAAAATGGATGGTTGGGAGGAATTTTCATAAGCTTTTTGAATTCAGTTTTTGCCAGGGAATAAATCTCACTAGATGTGAGCTCTCCTCCTGAGTTTACTCCCTCCTCTGACGCCCATCTGGCCAAGAAATCCGCTCTGTCATCCCCCCTACTCCCACGTGTGAAGGGATCCATTGGAAATGCACTGTGTGTTCGGGTGACAGTCTCTCAAGAAGATTTAGTATATCCAGGTTAGTTTGATCTCCAACAGTGCTCCCATTTAAAAGATGCTGGATTGAAGCACGACTGTCAGTCAATATCCAGATATCCCCTAATTGATCCTCCACATCTACTGCATGCTGTAAATCTCTTCTAATGGCTATTAGCTTTTTATGTTTCTTCCTTTACTTCTTCCTTCTGAAAGATATTTTACCGTTGAATATTTAAATACTTTCAGAAATTAGGGGTTTACTAAGCAGTATCAAAGTATGAATTGAAACTCAACAAAACAAAATTTAAAATAATTTAACAGTCCTTGGTGGAACAAAATTATAAATTAATTACTGTTTACAGACTTACAGTTATATTTACATTCAAGCTGCATTTAGAGTTAAATTTCAGTTTTGATGAATAAAAAAATTTAAATTTAAACTAAAAACAGAAGTATTTTCTAAAGAAACAGAAGTTTTCATTGTTTTACATAAGGAAAAATTGCGACTCTGGCTGTTTCTCTCCATATATATGTAACAGACAGAAATTTGCATACGTAGAAACTTTTTCTTTCAACCAAATTGTGTAAATTAATATTAAATAATTATCTACCTACAAATAAATGATGTTTGCTCTATACAATATAGTGCAGAATGAAAATATATTCATTATAACTTTTATATATGTTATTTATATTATACCGTATTTACGCGAATCTAATGCACATGGTTTTGGGCCAAATGTAGAAATCAAAATTGGGGTACGCATTAGATTCGAGTGCAAGATCAGCAGTCCGCCGATGACGACGGCCAAATTTAAATCGTTACAATGGATTACTGTATTTCTTGACTACATTTACCGTTGACACATTATTGCTTAGAGGATACAAACTGCAGTCACGAAATAGAGGGCAAACAAAGAAGAATGTCATATAACGCTACTTTCAAACGTAAATTAATTATTTTTGCTGAAAAAAATGGCAATAGAAAGACAAGTAGAGAGTTCAACATAGCTGAGAGCAATGATCGCGTGTGGCGGCAACAGAAATTGGCACTGTTTGCAACTAAAGATAATAGAAAGAAATTCACTGGCCCTCGCAAAGGAAGACACCCTAAAATTAAAGAAAAAGTATTGGAATTTGTACGTGAAAGGAGGAAGAATGGACAACCTGTGACTAGTGACGCCATAATAAATAAAGCAAAAAAGGAGGCTGAAGTTCTTATTATATCGAAACAAGAGTTTAGTGCTAGCCATGAATGGGTGGATCGGTTTATGAAGCAGATGGGCTTATCTCTAAGACGCCGTACAACAATATGCCAAAAGCTTTCTGCAGATTTTGTGGGAAAACTACTAACATTTTTCAGCGGTATGTCATAACAATTCGGTAGGAAAAGAGTTTTTCAATGGGGCAAATGGGCAACGCTGTCGAGACGCTAGTTTGGTTTGATATGCATCGTAACTACACCATTACAGAGAACAGAACTAACGATGTTATCATCAAAACTTCGGGATGTGAAAAACAGCGCGTAACAGCGATGCTGGCAATAAAAGCAGACGGGTGCAAACTTTCCCCCTTCTTAATCTTCAAGCAGAAAACATGCCCTAAAACCCCTAAGAATGAAAAGCTGTTCCCAGGTGATGTCCTGATTCAAAAACAAGAGAAGGGGTGGATGATGGAATCATTAATCCTTGATTGGCTCCAAAATGTATGGGAACGCCGTCCCGGTGAACTCTTCAATCCACCATCAATGCTTTGCCTGGAGGTATTTCATGGTCATCTCATCGACGACGTAAAAAAGAAGCTGCACAGCCTAGGCAGCGATCTTGTTATCATTCCTGGAGGGTTGACGTCTGAGTTACAACCCCTGGACGTTAATATAAATAAACCTTTTAAGGGGTACGCTCAGGCGGAGTACGAAAAATGGTTTTGGGTGCCAAGCCGTGAATTGACCCCGACAGGAATAATTAAGCGTGCTGCACCGCTCATTGTTGCATCCTAGGTTTCTGCTGCCTGGAAAAGCATCGAAACACCAATGACTGTGAAATCTTTCAAGAAATGCTGCATTTCAAATTCATTGAATGGCAGTGAAGATGACTTGCTCTGGAACCCCGAGGATGACGATGATGATGAGGAAAGAAGAAATGAAACTGCTTCTGACGAAGAGAGCTGCGAGGATTCCAGTTATGTAAGCATTAGTGAATAAAGACGTTTACTATTAATCACTGATTGTAGAAACTCTTAGATAGGCAGAAATATTTTACGATAGGTATTATATATACGGTAGTGGTAATTAACAATGATTGTGTGCGTGTTTCACATAACAATAGCCCACTAATAGGTTAGTTCTATGTTCTGCTACTTTATGTATAAATCCGTTGTTATATAAAATATGGTATCTAAATTTAAATAAAATTATCATACCATTGATTGATAGCTTATATACAAATCCATTGCTATATAAAAAATACTCAAAAAATTCCTCATACCATTGATGCGCATTACATTCGCCGACAAACAATTTTATTTTATTATTTTAAGTTTTAAAATGGGGATGCACATTAGATTCGCATAAATACGGTACACACATTTACAAATTCAGTTTACAATGCTTTGAAATTCATTTACAAGAAAAAGTTTCTAATATACACTACTGGACATTAAAATTGCTACACCAAGAAGGAATGCAAATAACAGAACGATATTTACTGGACACATACATTATAGTGGAATAAAGAAGTGATTAGATTTACAGGAAATTAGGATGTATAGACCTTGAGAAATCAGTACCCAGAGCAGCCATGTCTGGCTGCAATAACAGCCTTTATTCGCCTAGGCATGGAGTCAAACAGAGATTGCATGGCATGTACGTGGATCTCAGTCCATGCAGCTTCAACACTATGTCACAGTTCATCGACAGTAGTGGATGGTGAGTGAAGTTGTGCCAATCACTCGGCAACCATTGACCATACGTTCTCAATTAGTGATAGATCAGGAGAACGTGCTGGCCAGGGTAACAGCGAACCTGTTATGTATCAAGGAAGTTCAGAAGAGTACGGGCAACATGCGGTCGTGCATTATTATCCTGTTGAAACAAAGCATTAGGGAGGCCTCAAAGATAGGGCAGAGCCCGGGCCTTAACACGTCGGACATGTAACGGTTGTTGTTCAAAGTGCCGGTAATGCGAACAAGAGGTGATCGAGACGTGTATCCAATTTCACCCCATACCATCACTCCAGCAGATGGGCCAATATGGCGATGTCCAAAAGCTGGCAATGCGTATTCTCCACGATGCCTCCAAACACGGATGCGGCCATCATTGTCCTGTATACAGAACCGAGATTGATCTGTAAAGATGACGTGATGCTCTCCCGCGTCCAGGTTCGTCGCAGATCACACCATTGAAGGCACTCCTGTCTGTGACGCAGCTTCAATGGTAGCCGAAGCCCTGGTCGCCATGCAGACAATCCATGCTGCTGCAAACGTCGTCAAACTGTTCAAGCAGAAACTTGTTGCCTTGCAAATGACTCCATTTCTTCCTCATGCCTTGCATGACTTCATGCCTTGCAAATGACAGTGACGTGGCTGTACGATCCCTTGTGACTATGCGGATAAGATGTCTGTCTTCCCTGCTGTTAGTGATGGAGGGTCGCTGAGATCCTGCATGACGTTCCGTATGATTGTCCTGAACCCATTGATTCCATATACTTCTAACAGTCATGGGGTCTCAACCGACGCGAGCAGCAATATTGTGGTACGATAAACCGCAATCTCGGTAGAGTATAATCCTTCCTCGATCAAAGTCAGACACCTGCTGATACGCATTTCTTCTTCTTACACGAGGCATTAGAACAACTTTCTTTGCCGAAAACAACGTTGAAACGAAAACTGAGAATGAGAAAACTGCTGTTTATTCACTGGTTTTATACACATTGTAGGTGTCGCTACTGTCGCCTGCTTTGTATGAATGCGCTGAAAATCTAATCATTTGCATATCACAGCAAGTTCTACCTGTCATGCAAATTTCACGTGTGTGGTGTGCCGCTTTCCTGGTGTAGCAATTTTAATGGTCAGTAGTGTACGTCCTTCTTTCTAATATACGTATTTCTTCTGTGTTTGAATAAAAAAATTAATTTAGGATTACGTCATTAATACTTGAGCAACATGAACATATTCGTAGGAACAAAATTTGCGGCATCCGTCCCCTTAATATGAGGGATTGTCTCGCATATTTCTCTCTAAAATGTTTTCTCTCCTGTGTGAATTTATTTAACAAACAATGATTGTGGGTCAATTTATGAAGAAAAGTTCTGTAATATGAGAATGTAGAATTTGAAGAAGTCGTGGTAGCCTTGTGGTTAGGGTATCGGCCTTCCATCCGGAAGGGTGGAGTTCAATTCCCAATGCCACCAAAGTCCCACCAAGTACATGCGATATACGTGCTTGTTAAATCTGTGGAATCGTAAGTGGTCGATCGTTGAGCAGTTACCATGGGTTCAATGGTCTGGAGAAATTTACTCCCCCTTCAGATCAATGCCAAAATGGAGGGAGTAGATCCTCCGCTGCTGCTATCTATTGGAGGATTTGAAGAGCAAAAGTCATACTTTCACCTTCATGGTGTTCTGATTAAAACGAAAGACTCTCCCAATTGAATTAAATTTACATAGCCGAGGCATAGCGAGCTTGGCTTGTCCAAGTGTCATTAGAAACAACAGCAACAGAATTTGAGAATAAATGGCAAAATTTATTTTAAATATCCATTTAACAATTTAACAAAACAATAACAATTGCCTGGTTATAGGATGAATTATGAAGTTAGGTTTATTGTAACTCTGTCTTGTAAAAGAGTTTTCATTATTATGCAGGTAAATTACTTTATCATTTTAATACACCTGCATTGGTGTTTTATATGCTTCATTAAGTTTCATGAAGCTTCTCATTTACACTTCTTTATACTTAGAAGCTGCTTGAAAACATTTATATCTATTGTCTTAGTTATGGAGGGTAATGCTTTATTTTCATGAAGTTTCGTAAAGTTGAATGGGGGCATATTTGTGATAATTTAGTGATGATGCTTGATTGTAGATTTAGATAAATTTTTTAATGAAATATTAAATTTGTTCACCAATTTTGTGATTTAAAATAATAAATCAAATTTCATTTTCGAATTGTTTCATCATTTTAATAAAATAGTTTGGGAAATACTTTGATGGTTTAAATTTTTTTAATGAAGGTTTCAGTTACGTTAATTTTAACCAGAAACAAATTCGTACATTTTCGGAAGATATGTAATGTATTAAGTAAGCAAACTATATATTTCCTCGCTCTTTACAGCAGCAAATCTTCTGATAATTTGAATGTTCTTTGACCATATTTTAAACAATTTGTAATTTTGACTATTGAATCAAACCTAAAAGTTAACATATTTACATAGTTGATATTTCTTAGAAATTGAATCAATTAGTAGATAAAGCATCTACTGAAAAAATATAAAACTTTTAACTGTAATACTAAAAGTTACTGAATGTCTTAAATTATTAAGGATATTTCTGATATTTTTCTCATTAATTTAAGTTGTTTTTACTTTAAAGAAATTTATACGAATCAGTTTTATTTATTAATCAGGTTGATAAGAATTTAATTAATTGTTGATCAAAATTGGCTTCTAGATTTTTATTGTCATTTGAGGTTGGTGATTTCCAAGTGATCATCATCTTTACCATTAACCATAAATATTTTAGCAGAACGAAAAACAGAAACAAAATAGTTTTCACATTTTATTTAATAATTATTAACATTGCATTACGTGCAATATAATATTTTTTAAAAATATTATAGTGCAGTAAATGCAATGAAGTTCATCACTGTGATATTTGGAATTTTTGCAGCTTATACAGCAATAAATAAGTTTAAAGCTAATGTGAACGAATGAAAGGAGGTTTACAATAAGCTGTCACTAAAAATATCATTCTTTAAAACCTCAAAAGTTATTTTAAAACTGTTAATAAATAAATAAATATATAAATTTTGTATTAAATTAATTAATTAATAAAAATAAAAAATAACTTCTTATGTATTTTAAAAGAAGATTTTTCGCTCCGTTTTCAAGAACGTGAAAAGGATAAATTCTGATTTTGCCAAACATATAAACAGAATAATTGCAAGCATACATTTACCACTTTTTGAACTTCGTTGAGAGGTCAATAAACTTTTCGTAATTTACGTAATAATTGCGATTTGCTAAATTACTATGTATCGGTGGTTCAATACTTGTATGCTAGCCTTCCACACGGGTGGCCCATGTTCCATTCCCAACCGATGCAACGATAAAAAAAATTTTAAAATGCTAGTTTTATTTCATTAACTTGCAAAAGATAAAATTAAGAATTATGTAATTCTTAATAAGGAAAACAAAATGAAATTAAATATAAATAATACTAGTAATATGATAGTAGTAGAATATATATTTTAGAAAATACAAACACGCAAATGCTAGCATAAAATAATAAGTTTGAATTTAATTAAAAAAAAAATAAATAAAAAGTTTCACAGTCTATTTTTAACGACTTTGATTACCTAATTCATTAAATAAAAATTAAGTTAAATAAGCACCTTGCCTTTGCATATATTATAGTCTCTTGTAGGAATTGTGCTGCTGCAGTTATTGCATGTGTGTGTGTGGACGGCTGATAATATTTATGCATTCACCTAGACAGGCCTGAAGTTAAGAGTAAAAGAAAATTAATAACTATTATAAATGCGATTTTATATAAAAATTTTCATGTCAACTAAGACAAAATATATTACCATAGAAATACATAGCTTAGAATTAAAATATTTTTTTAAGATACGCAAAAGTGGCACCAAAACAAAGAATGGTATAAATGATTCAAAAGTTAATTAATTACTACGAATTTAGTTTAATATTTATGAGAGAAGATATTTATGAGAGACACTGTGTAGGGAACAACTAAATTTTTAATAAAAATTAAAGAGTTTATTTTAAGTACGTTATTTTAACATACTGTGACCTTTATTCAGTAAACAAAGAATAAAATAGATAAAATAATAAAACACATCCTTATGCTTCGAATTGTATTTAATAATGGATCATAATATTTGTAGAATTAAAAATATGCATAAACATATTTAGTGAGAGGAGACGCAGTTGTCTCAATGATTAAATTCTTAATTATTCTTAAATTTTTTGAATATTTTTTGATTGATTAAATTAAAGCAGCATATATTCATACAAAAATGCTTTCTTTAAAATATAAGCTATAGCATTTGTTTTTTTATATCGACTTTTATAATTATGAAAATGATATTAATACTAATATTGATTGAAATATTTTACCACACTCAGATATATATATATATATATATATATATATATATATATATATATATATATATATATATATATATATTAAATATTTAATTTAAAACTAAATTTAAAACTTAAAATTTTATATATTCTTGTGCTTTTGGTTATACATCTAACTTTGCATTTATATATATATATATATATATATATATATATATATATATATATATATATATATATATATATATATATATATATATATATATATATAGAAATAAATTTTAAATAAATATGCATATTTAATAATATGGAAAATATGAAGTTTCGCGCGAAGGAAATCTTCCAAAATATTTATCTTTGTTAAGTACAACCTCACGAGAAGAAATTTCTCAGAAATATGGATATTCAAGTAGTCAGATTTGTCTCTTTAGAAGTAGACTTGAAAGAAGAAAAATGATTTTTATTTCTCTGAGGTATATGTTGTAGTTAGTACAGACAACATTATGAACAATGCTTTATGAACTTTATGAAGAGTTGCAATACACATGCCTCAGTCGCTTTTATAATTAAATAAATATTTCTTTTCTCTCTTTAAAATTAAATAAAATAGCTTTAATTGAGAATAAAATTCTCAGGAAGGGTAAATAAGTTAAAATGATTTGTTTATTAATCAAACTGAAGAGGTAAAATAATTTGTAATAAAAGGAATTAGCATTGATATCTTAAAATATTCTGCCAGCAATTTACCAGCT
Source organism: Latrodectus hesperus (assembly GCA_037975125.1). Taxonomy (NCBI): domain Eukaryota; kingdom Metazoa; phylum Arthropoda; class Arachnida; order Araneae; family Theridiidae; genus Latrodectus; species Latrodectus hesperus. The sequence goes on along the minus strand of JAJQOW010001074.1, from coordinate 13,856 downwards.
TTTACACAATGCAGAAAAAACTGTTTTAATTGAACTAACAAAAGTCTTATCTAGATCTTGTTGGTTAAGTCTTTATTTATTATTGCCTAGTCTCAGTTTCGTTAAATTTCATTTGGTAAGCTCTTAGTTTTCACCCATGCTTCCCTAGAGAAATAACTTCTTCAAGGAATTATTTTTACACTAAATCACAAAGATATGACGCCTATTCTCTGCTTGATAAAAAGCGTATTACTATTTCTTTCAAACAAAAAAATAACCTTTCAGTTAAAATAAATAGTAAAATAACATATACCTCTTTTTTCATAGCTGACATTTATTACTTAAATCACTTAAATTCAAATGTATAGAATATTCCCAAAAAATTCGAGTGAAAATATTCTAATTTTTAAAGTTTTCAACCACATTGTATTTTTTATATTTAAAACAATGATTCCCTTAAATGTAGTGGACCAACATTGACCAGCAAGGTCATTGTTGGTGGAAATTTATGAATGGGTTTAATTGAAATTCATTGTGAATCTTTGAAGAAGCAAACGCTGGAATTTCAGATTTTAGTACACATAAATATGTCAAAACATTACCGTGGGGAGGATTCTTATAATGTTTTTTATGAGTATAATTGCTATGTTACGAAGCACTAATCTATGCGAGGAATTACAGTGAAGAGCCAAGACACCATGCCCGTTAGGCAATGATCCTACTCAGATGTCGTGGGAGACACGTGATCCAGTGGAAACAATATATAATTTCTCCCGAAGAGTGTCAAACATTATTTCTGTGATCACGTGTGTATTTCCGAAACTGCACGGTCCTTCGGCTGTTTGGATGTTGTTTCAATAAGTACTTATGGGGGAAAATAACTGTGAGAAGAATAACAAATGATGTTATGTTGAACATTCATATATTAACGACACAGAAAATCAAAGACTATGACCCTTATTTTAATAAGATACGTGGCAGAAATTGGCTCATTTGACTCTCAGGTATATTGTGGCTCAAAGTAAAAGGGGTTCTAGCACTTGAGTCAGTGGTGTTTGTCACTGTCTATCGCCAATCTTGTCTTACAAATGAAAAATATCTTCCTGTATTTTGAGCCTTGAGTGTTGTGGGGATAACCAAATACTATGGTGTCTTCTAATCTTCTCATTATCGTTCATCCAATTGTGACATAAGTAATAACTTTTTAAGTACTTAATAAATACTAATTTTTTGTATATCAAACACATATTGTCTTCAAATTAGTACAAAAATTTATAATGTGGTTTGTAGTTTTACATGAGTTTGATGTATATTCATATAGGAAGCAGTCTAACTGTCAACAGATGTTGCCAGTAATCCACCGTGTATTAATTCTTGAAAAGTAATCAGTGGAAGTAAACAGTTTATAATCAGTTTTTACATTCGACAGCCATTTACATTCGACTTCCACTTGTTGCCAAAAAATAGGTAGGAAAAATTAAACATCGGCCTTAATAAAGAAGTAAATAAAAACTACAAACCTTTTGTAATATCTCTATGTAATTGTAAAAGAATCATGGTTTTAGAAGTAGAAAGTCCTAGGCGCAATGACAACTATTGCTGAACTACAAGAGAATATTTTCATATTCATAATTTGAAGGGGCTTCATACAAGCCTACAGAAATTCAAAACCCAATTTGAAATAAATACCATAGTTTAGGTATATATATGTTTTCTGTCTAATCTTTGAACACATAGGAAATTTTATTTTTTGACATAGGAGTGAGGGGAAACAGGTGGCAACTTATATAGTGATATAATCAGTGAGTGCACCATCGTCGCCTTGAAGGAGATTGAATCTTTGGAATTGAGAGACAGAGATCACTCACCTTGACTAATCAGATCAAAAATAATTACACATGTAAGATATTGCCACCAAAAGCTATTTTCCATCCTTCATCTAACCTAGTGGACACGACGGGTCTTCTTTTACGTTGGGAAAAGTAAGCTCTACCATTTTATGAAGTGAATATATTGCCAATTACAACACTATGCCCTTCTTAAAATAAAATAAACCCAATAATATGCACTTTACTTTCATACTAAGCTTCAAAGAAAATCTAAGTTTTCCCAGTTTCTAACCTTACACCGTCAGTGTAAGGGTTATGTGATACGAAAGATGAATGAATCAAAACAATTTTTTGCGGAGTGTGGCGGGGGTCCTATAACTCATATTTTTCTACAGTCATTCCAAATATCTGAATAAAAGTTGGTTGACACAGTTGAGCTCCAAGAGCTTAAACATTTAAATTATATAAACTAAAAGTATATTAAGCAATTCTAGTAATATATTATTTCACTATATATATATATATATATATATATATATATATATATATATATATATATATATATATATATATATATATATATATATATATATATATATATATACAGGGTGATCTTTTTTAAAGTGACAGTGTTTGGAGCCCCCTGTAGCGCAATCTAATAGGGGAAATTTCACCAAACTTGGTATTTAGACTAACCAAACATGGAGAAAAAGATTATGCAAAAAAATTTTAGTTCCAAAAATTACCACTAGGGCATTTTGTGGAGCTTTACAATGTATAAAATATGAGAAAAGAAAAAATGCTAACACATACAATCATGCCGGTAAATTATTAATGTTTATTTACTACGCTAACTTCCCCGGGGAGGAGTTAGGCCACATTCAATGTGAGCACCGTTCTCAGAAACAACACAATGCATTCTGTGCACAACGCTCTCCACAGCCGTGCGTAACATATCGCGAGGAATATTCCGCACTGTCTTTACTATGTTGTCCTTCAGAATAGACAAATTTGATACTCCACCAAAATAAACTTGAGATTTTAAATATCTCTAGAACCAAAAATCACATGGCGTGAGATCAGGGGAACGAGGTGGCCATGCAACTGGAAAACTCCGACTTATGACTCTATCATCGGTGAAGTTTTGGCGCAGCAGCTTCTTTACCTTATTATTAATGTGTGGCAGAGCACGATCCTGCATAAAAATTGTCTGTTGATGACGGTTTCTTTGCTGAAGTTGTGGAATAACAAACGTTTGCAGCATTTATGGTGCACGTTTCGGGTCCTGTCGGAGTGATGGTCTCAAAAAAGAATGGCACAATTACGAATTCGGCTGTAAAACCACACCAAACAGTGACTTTTGGACAATTCAATGGGATTTCGTGCATGGTGTGGGGCTGTTCAGAAGCACAAATTCGGCTATTTTGTGTGTTTACGGACCCATTGAGATAAAAATGGCACTCATCTCCCCACAGAATGTGCGCCATGGGAAAGCATCATCAATTTCTACCCTGGCAAGAAACGATATAGCGAAAGTCAGTCGCTTATCATAATCACTTGGTCTCAGTTCGTGCAAGCGGCTGATTTTATAACGGTAAAATCCAATAACGCGCCGCAAAGCTCTACATACCGTGGAATAATTCATATCCAATTGTCGAGCAACATCCCAGGCGCTGCTAGTACCAGCAATGATTCCCTGCGATCCTTCGACAATTGCAGTTGCCACATCAGTTATTACATCTTCTGATACTGGTTTACGTCCTCTCCCAGCGCGAATAGTCAGTGACACCGTTTCCTCGAACTTCTTAATCATTTTCTTAAGACCATTCAGTGATAAAGGCCTCTTTCGTAGTTTTTTTCTGGATTGAAATTCCCGAAGAGGTGCGGATGCATTACATTGATTCATATAAAATAGCTTCACGATTAACGCACGTTCCGCTAACGTTAGAGGCATGGAAACAAGAGCTCGCTTACTGTAGCTGAGATTATTTGTTGGAGCTGTCTACTACTTGCTTTTATAGCCCTTATTACTGGCGCTATTATCACACAACATTTGCATTTTTCTTTGATACTCATGTTTTATGCTAATTCTTGTCATCGTAAACTACAGCAGCACCACAAAAATGCTCTAGCGGCAATTTTTGGAACTAATTTTTTTTCTTACGGAATCTTTTTTCCCATATTTTGATTAGTATAAATACCAAGTTTGGTGCCATTTCGGCTATTAGATTGCGCTGCAGGGGGCTCCAAACACTGTCATTTAAAAAAGATCACCCTGTACTATATAAGCTACTTCCTACATATTTTAAAATTTAACTGAAATGTTATTGTTTTTAAGTAGTAGAATTAAACGTTTTATCTGTTCTTTAGCTATGCTATATTAATAAATACAATAAATAAATGCGGTTTATTTCACTAATTATAACATTTCTATAGATTTTAAGAGAGCGATCAGAATTAGAAAATATTTTCTTTAAAATTATGAGTGTTTGTTTTATCATAAATGCAATAAAAGTCAAATCATCTTAACATAAATGTCCAATTCTAAAAATTCAGAATTATGACTGTTCATGTTAGTTTTCCTAAGAATTAAATTGCAGACTCTCTTCGTAGGATATGCGCGACTTTTTTTTAGATCTTTTCATTGTTGCATGCCAGAAAAGTGTGTTTGCATTTCTTTTGCATAGTTTACCATAACCCCCCTAAAGAAGACATGGTATTTATGATTCTTATTATTTTTTCATACTTTATTTTAAATACATTTTTGTATATCTAATTATTTTCCGGACTTACCTCTCTTTAGCTGCTTTTGCGCAAGATAGGTAGTTAGATATAATTTTGTATCTTTGCAATTTCATATTCTTTATTGCATTTAAATTGACTTATATTATAGTATTTTGTCTCTTGATATATATATATATATACATATATATATATATATATATATATATATATATATATATATATATATATATATATATATATATATATATATATATATATATATATATATATATATATAGCACGTATTCTATTTGACAGCCGAAAAGAAATGGATATAATAATACATTCCATTTACTGTGGAATTGGCATCTGATTAATTAAGCTGGTCTTCGGCCGAAGCTTAAAAAGGAGGTTAAGTTTCGTTTATTTCAAGCAGCAAAAGTGCTTAAAATCACAGCATGTTTAACATATTTATCTTAAAAGCACAAGTTATGCTTTATCATTTTGACAGGTTACAGTTTCTTCATCTATTGTATAAGACACAATTTATTTCATGTTTCGAAACGACCGATGTGGAAAACGTGAAGTAAATGATAAATACAGTAGAACTCCACCTATATGAATCACTGATTATCCGAGTCAGAAAATAAATTGCACTGAATAAGAGGAGGAAAATTAAAAAAAAATCGAAGAAAAGTCTCTTGAACAGTTAAAATGCCGTTCTTTTGAAAGTTTTCTAGATGTCCTAAAATTAGCCTTGAAGATATAGGAACATGGATTATGAGTCAGATCCTAGTTTAAAATTGCAAATAATGACAGAATTATTGAAAGTATCAAGAAATAGGATGGTCTCTTAATATCTAAGTTGATGCAGACACGGGACCATCAGCTAGTGAAACATTTATCATCTTTGAGACTGATTTGAAGAGGACCTAGTGTCTGCCTGAGTGAGTTCACATGCAACTGTCATGCAGACTCGGGTACCCAAAAGCAGATTAAGGCAGTAAAACAACTTAATCAAGCAGAGATTTTCAACACAACCAATGACTTTCTTTAACATCATTGTACATACATACTGTATTGATGTACAGCACTTGTAAGTACGTTAACCTTAAGGTATTGCACACTTTAATTGATTTAAAGTTCTCTTTATTTCAAAATATGTAATTTTTCCCCATTTTCAATGTGCATAATTAAAATGTAGACCCTTCTTTCAAAAAATTCCGAATAACCGAATTTTTGATCATTGGAATGGGTTCCTGCCCCAATCGAGATTATTATAAGCTAGTTTATTTATTTATCTTATATTTATTTATGAGATTAAATATGTACTGTATACAGATGTTTTTTAAAAGCATAAAATAATTAAATATTTAATTTCACTAATTTATTTTTGAAAAATTGCTCTTAAATTAAATTTTGATGCAAACAATAAATAAAACAAAGATTTTCGTATTCAAAAACTGTTAAAATTGGTTAAATTTAAGATTACATTGAACACATAAATATCTCCAATAAAATTAAATAATAAAATGAAAGTTATTAAGTTTGACAGTTTAAATAAAATAGGATGATAAAATTAAGAAAGTTATAAAACAGTATTCTATCAATTGGTATAACTTTAAATAAAATGGATTACTATCGACTTTTCATTGTTCTTTTTTAATTTCCATTTCCAAATACTTTTTATTCAAATATATTCAAATCAATACATTTGTAATTATTGTCACTTTCTTACTTTTGGTTTCATTTCGTTAGGAAAAATTATGAGTTCTCAAATCTCATGAGACAATATTCCTTTTACAAGAGAAAATATATTCATTAAAATAATTAGAACATAATTAAATACGTTTTCCTGTCGATTTCATTCTTATTAAAATGTATGAAATTCTTAATACATAAAGATTTTCAAGAAACATAGGAAAAGAATTTAAAAATATAAAAATACAATTTTTAATCTAATACAATTAGTAATATGAACGTTTCTTTTGATTTTAATGATTTTTTTGTTATGTATTATTTTTATAAGTAAATATCACCTTTCTTATGCAAAATGAATTGTTTTGTATGCAAAATTGTTGTATACAAAATCTCAGTAAATTGCATAGTGGCATAAGCAACTTTACAAAGAGTTAAGAACAGTATTAATTATGTTTTAAGTTAATTACAAACGCTCTTTAAGCAAAAAATGTGAAAGAAAATTTGATTAAAGTGAATCTATAGTCACAGTCGCGCCCATTGGCAAAACTTTCTTCACTAAGGGGAGGAGACGTAGGTATTGGAATCTGATGAGCAATCAATAGTAGCCGCTAATTTCGCGTTTGGTGAGCTGTGACTGTATCATTCACTGTAGCCGAAAATTAAACGCATAGCTTTTATTTCAAATTAATGTGAGAATAATAGTTTTATTTAAATTTCACCACATTCCACGCATCTTTCACATCAGGGGGAAATTTTGGTGCATAAAACTGATATATGTGAGCAAGTTCAGCTTGCAATAAATGGAAGCACTTAAATATTTGCAAGTTATATAGTATAAATTTTTACTTTAATAGTATAAATTTTTATTTAAAATTATAGATAAAAGGTATAGGATATAACCATAGTCTATTAATATTATGTCAGTAATAAAATGATACATGTGATAAGGATTGCTTTGCAATAACGACTTATAATTAATGCAATGTGAATTATTGAATTTAATAGATTCGAATGTTAAAATATTGCAGACATTGAGGTTTCTCGTAAATAACTTAGGATAAAATTTATTGGCAATTTATTTTTTAAATTAAGTTATAGTTTTATGTACATAAGTATTGCGTGCTGCTGCATATAAACGTATGGACTATTTCTAATAATTAAACACAATGCATACATTGAAACGTAGCTTAGAGCAGTTGGGTTTTTATTTAAAGCAAATTTCTTACTATATTGCCAAGCTTCCTTAATTAAACCTATTGGGGAATGTAAATATTAAAAGAAAATACAGAATAAAAAATTAAATATCCATTTGAACAAAAATTCATAGTTTAAAGAGAAAAAAATTATGGAATCTTAGAAAATTTGTAAATTTAACATGCGGTCACAAGTAGTTTGTTATTATTAAATATTTACCGAAGTAAATCGAAATTTTTTGAAAGTGGATATAATAAATCGTAAAAAATACGAAGAAATCTTAGATTAATTCATGCCAATATTTTAATTAATTTATATATACATATATATATGATATATATATATATATATATATATATATATATATATATATATATATTATTCTAAAATTGGATATATATACATATATATATATATTCTAAAATTTCACTACAGAAATGCGTGAATAGTAAAAAAATGTGATTTTATACGTTGAACAGAAAAATGCAAATGCCTCATTTAGAATTTAAGTTAATATAAAAATATAATTTGAAAAGTATTTAGTAAGTTTATTTTTATTTAAAACAGTGCTGAGAAAGTTGTGCATATTCAGACATTGTGCATAAATTTTATTTTTAATTACAAGTTAATAATGTATGCATCTTTAAATTTCTTTTGAATAATGCACATGGGTTTCTTTACGTTTTCAGAGAGGAAAACTAAAGTTATATCATTAAAAAATGGACAAAGTTAGGAAAGGAAGGAAGAAAAACATCGAATGCATATTAAAATGTTGCCGTTCAAATAACTGCAAGTTTTTGGACGTTGAATCTTCTTGGGAGTTGCTGTCTTTGATGGGTTTCGGCATTCTTTAAACAAAAAGAAAAGCCCGATCAAAATTCTTCGTGAAGAAATAAAAGTCAGTTACTGTTTTTTTCCTTTTAATAACTCCTTTTCTATAAACTGCTTTACTGGAGATTCCGACACTAAATAGAAGCTCCAAAGTTAACACATTCTGTGTATGCAGATACACGTCAAATACAATGACATTAGCTCTTGACTATGTTTTACATAAAGTATCTTCTAAAATTGGCGCCATGTAAACGATACTTTGCGTTCATAATTTAAATGTTGGATCCAAAGAACTCAATAACACTTGCATCGTGAATGCTTCTCATTTTTCACTTGGTGTTTTACTGTTTATCTGCAGTTTAGCCTCAGCTGTCATGGTATGCTCATGAAAAGAGTTGAATGAAAGAAACTGGGCATACAAATTCACGTTTGAAAATAAAGTATTTTGCATATTATTAATATTTTTGGCAGATTTGTTGAAATTTAATATGTATAGTATTATCAGCTTTCCAGAAAATAAATAAAATGTATTTAGTGATAAATAAATTTGAATAAATATATATCTTTTAGTTTTTATATGTATAGGTTTTATAATCTCTTACATTTTAATTTTTAATAAGGAGAAATAATATATGAAAAGTAAAAGCATTATTTAAATTTGCTTATGGAAATGAAATCATTTTTAAATACGTTATTTGCTTTATAAATTTGCTTAACCATTTAAGATTCATTATTTACTTTACTTCTTGTGCACAATACTGTTATTACCCCACTCTTAAAAAATTATGGTACATAAATGATGAGATAAAGAAATTAATATTTATTTAAAACAAAATTTAGACCAATTTATTGTTGATATTATGTTGCAAAAATAGAAAATCAATTTTTTTATTAAATCAAAATATTAAATTTTGTTTTAAATTTGCAAATTGTACTTTAAAAAGATGAGATTGAAAGAGAAACTTTTGTGCATGATAGATATCTTTAATGATTAACTTTGAAATTTGCACTGATGTAGATACATGTTTCTCAGGTTATACACCTGAAGATATAGTAAGACGAATTGCTAGGGTTATTTCTAACATATTTCTGAAAAACTACTATACAAATAAAAAAAAACATATAGCTAAAAAATTATATTTATTACTAATACTGATATTTCTTGCCACTTTTTGTTGTTATTGTAACATAAATTATGCTATTAAACAACTCATACACAAGATTAATATGATGAAGAATAAATGTAATAAATATATGTGTGTGTGATCAGCTTTTTAATATTATTTATATAAAAGCATACCGTTTCATTTTTTTCTAATGAATCTCAGCAAACTTTTCATCACAGTTTTGATAATATGTTTTTCATTTCTATTTATAAAACGGTGTTCTTCATGTATTCTTGAATTGCATCCAGTTGTATAACAATGAATAATCAGTATATAAATTACGCTTGTATATTTTTTCAAATTTTAAAAATAAATACTTTTTTAATTTAAGGTTGTTTTTTTTATTTTTAGTGTTATTCACCTACTGTTTTAAAATCGAGAATATGCAATTTGATCTAATTATGATATTAAAAAATTAATTTTAAATGTCATATACAATTTTCTTAACAAATAATTAATACGATAAGCAATCTCATATTTTCATAAGTCATTTTTTTCATAAATTCTTGCAAAGGTAATAAAATTATTTCATCTCAACTTAACTATCAAATTTGTCCAGTTAGTTAAACACTACTTCAACAAATCTAAAATTATTTTCTTCAAATAAAATAATTTCAGCTTTTGTTAATTTTAAAGTGTATATATTAAAGTGTAATATGTCTCTAATTCTAGTATTTTTCTGCAATTGCTTATAGTTATTACAATATGTTTTCTTTTAAAACATACTACACATTTATATGAAAAAATTTAGTAAACTAACAATCTGACTAAATATTATTAATATAAAAATATTGTTTCCTATTTTTGATATATATATATATATATATATATATATATATATATATATATATATATATATATATATATATATATATATATATATATATATATATATATATATATATATATATATATATATATATATATAATTACAATGCATAATCAATATAAAAATGCCTGTATTTTTTTAATTTATAAGCATTTTGAACTTAAATTTGTGTTTCAATTTGAGTGTAATTTACTTTTTGTTTTAAAATCGAAGAAATTCAATTTCATATAATTGTGATAGTAAAATTCTAATATTAAATTTCATATAACTATTTAAGTAATAAATAAAAGAGTATAAACTATTTTAAAATTTCATTTTTTAAAAAAAGTTTTACTGTTTTCTAAAGAAAATTAATTTCAAGTAAAATTTTTCTACCTTTAAATAATGAACTAATTCTTAAAGTTAATTATTTTAACAGATCTAATCTAATTTTCTAAAGATAAAAACAACTTTTGGTTTGTTAAATTTAATGTGATATTTTACTTAATTTACAAAAAATAATAAAATAAAACAATACATTTGATGGTTTTATGCATGCAAAATATACTTAACTTTTGGCAGTGTAACAGCGACGATGAAGATTTCAATAGGTATTCTTTTGATGACTCATAACTCACGCGCTTAGGCCTTGTATTATAGGGAGTCTTGGCTGAACGCATCCAGCATTACATCTTATGGTGACATACACGAAAATAAATAAATAAAAAATCAAAGGAAGTTGGCGAAGACAAAACATGTGAAAAGCTTCCATGGGAACGAGACTTCAAATCTACCGCAAAATTTGTCGATAAGGAGTGTCACCAGGGGAAGTATACAACTTATTGACAGCAAATTTTCAGTTACATAGTTTTCTTCGTTAACAGAGTCGATTAGAATGCAGCCGAGGAAACCTTGTGAGTATGTGTGTGTGTTTTTTTGCTTAATAGTCCCTTGTAACAATAATTTAAGCTTCCTGGCAAATGTATAAATAAATACGAATCTCTTCCAATGATGAGTCATTCGAAAGGTTTTCTTTGTAATGTCATTTTTAATATCACAGAGCTGTAGTCTTTTCAGTTTAATTGCGAGTGTGTGATGAACTGCTCTGTAAGTCATCGGATTTATTCTGCCTCTCAACGTTTCACTTTCTCTTGGAATTTTTTGTAAGTGCTGTAAGTATGGGATAAGTTACTTTTTTATTTATTGTTTTATACATTTAATATTTATATATTTTTCAAGTCGAGAGGTTTAGTCTTTCAGTTGCGTTAAATTCAATAAATTTTTCCTTTGTGAATCGCTGGTGTGTTTTTGGTAAATATGTTTGCGCTTGCATTTTAATATGAAGAAGATATTAATTTATTTTTAAAAAAAATCCAAGTTATTCGGCTTTATTTTAACTTCTGAAGTATATTTATTAGCAAATAATATTTAAATGGAATCACCTGTTTTTCTTTTAAGTATAACATTTCATTTCAGAATATTAAAACTATATTATTTATGCTCAAAATATATTATTGTAATGCAAGATATAGAAATAAATTTTTTTTATCTCATTTTCTAAATTTAAAAACTTTAAGTTGTTTTTGAAAGTAAATTTAACATCATTAAAGAATATCTTGTATTGCATTAAAAGAGTTAACTCAAATTAAATTTTTAAGCAAAAAAAAAAAAAAACTACAGAAGTTTTAATGTTGCAGTTTCACTTAACTCAGTATCATTTATAATTTTTTTTAATCATATACTTTTAAGTTATAAATTTTATAACATAAAAGTATATGATTCTAACATAAAATATTATTGTCATTATATACTGATATATAGCATGTTATGTGTGTACCTGATTAAATCATTGTAATAACATTGTGATACTTGATAAGTTATTTTTCATAGTTTTATCATTTGAAATTTTATGACAAAAATTTCATTTATTAACGCTTCTTGACTTTCTGGTATATATCTTTAAAAATAAGTGAAATAACATAAAGCTATTTAAAATAAAAAATTATATTTCAATAAATTATTTATAATTATCCAGACTTCTATGCTTTTTATATGAAAATAAAAACACCTTTGATAAAATTTCATACTGCTAAAGTTAATTGCAACACAAGAAGATTTAAAAATAGCTTGTGAAATTATTTTTATTTCGAGTAAAATTCACATTAAAATATTAAACAATAAATAGAATATAGATGTAATAAAGGATGTTATCCTTTATTTTTATTTAAAAATTAAATTTTTAGCCGTAGTTTTAAGAAATTACTTTGAAAAAATAACTTTTTAAAAATCTGTCACACACATTAATTAACTATATGCAACTTTTTCTAATTATTTATGTAATTTATAGAAACAATGTAATGTAATTTATAGAAACAAATAATAGTAAACATTAAGGAGAATATTTCTTATTTAATTTAGAATTATATTTAATGGTTATTTCAAAAGACTTCAAAGAATTTACAACTGTAACAGAAAATTATTTATTTTTCAATAATCAATATTCTTTACATAACTGTATTTTACATTGCCTAAAAAGTAATGGGTAATTTTAGGATATTTAAACATCTTCATTGTATTTCTATCTACCAACATATTAAGTACTTCAAGATGTGTTTAACAACTTCCTTTGAAATAAATGTAATTAAAAGAATATCGAAGAAAGTCTTTTATACACAATCAACAGTAAATTTAATACATTTATTTTTTATACTATGTGTAATATTCTTTTTGAAAGTTTAACAAGACAATTTTATCAGGCAATCACAGCATCAAAATAATTTGAATATCAAAAGTCCCATCCAGTACCAAGAAAATTTTATCAGGCAATCACAGCATCAAAATAATTTGAATATCAAAAGTCCCATCCAGTACCAAAAACAAAAGTATTTTTGATTTTCAAATTAAATAATAAATAACATTATAATGGAATATTATCCAACATCACAAACACAAAATCTGTAGTTGTTACAAATGGAACTTGTACAAGCCAGGCGCGCTATGTGAATTTAAGTCAGTAAGGGGCTTCTTTCGTTTAATCAGATCACCACGAAGGTGAAAGTACAACTTTGCTCTTTAAATCCTCCGATAGATGACAGTACCACAGGATCTACACCCTTAATTTTGACGTAGATCTGAAGGGGGAGGAAAATTTCTCCCGATCTTTACACCCATGGTAACTGCTCAACAACCGACCACAGGAATTTCCATTCCTCAGATTTAACCGACTCAGCGTCCGCGACGTATCTGTTACGTCGCAATAAACTGGTCGAAAAGCGACTCATGACGGCAGGGACACGTCGAAACATTCCTGTTCGAAAGCGGCCTGCGACGGCAGAGATACGTCGCACCGTTTTCACCGAAAGCGGCCGCGACGTATATTTTCGCATAGAAGAAACCACTTATTTTTGCTTTCCCCCTAATCGGTGGTTTGATTGATCGGTTTTAATCACTCAAACCACACTCCTTGGAGACTCTTCTTTGAAAACTACAACTCAGCCTGAGTTTTACGCCAAATATCTAAAATACTGATTATTTTTTCGCCAAGATTCAACTTTAAAATTTAATAATCTATAAATTTGTTGCTTAAGAAATAAAATGCAAGTTCATACAATATTATTTTTAATT